>APFE030227566.1:186690-234018 GCA_000404065.3 Pinus taeda
GTAGTGGTCCACAAACATCACTGTGAACTAGTTGTAGCCGCCTGTTTGCACGCCATGAACTTGTTGGAAAACTTTCTCGATTTTGTTTGCCATAAACGCAAGCTTCACATTTTGCATTTTCCCTTTTGAAAGTGGGAAGTCCTTTAACCATTCGTTGTTTCTGCAATTGAGAAAGACTCTCAAAATTCAAATGTCCATATCTTACATGCCATAGTCTTATAGGTGAAATAGCTGTAGTTACTGCCCCTGCAAAATCAGAATGCCTTGGAATAACTGTCCCTTTCATCCGTAACAGTTTTCCATCTTCATAACTTGTCATGACTGTTTTCAAGTTCTGTTTGACTGAATTAATCTTGACTAATCCATCTTCCATAATCACCTAATGTCCTACTTGTCGAATCGTGACTAAAGAGAGCAATTTTTTCTTAAAACTGGGTACATACCATACATTGGAAATAATTTTTTCTCCAATGTCGGGGAGAAAAACTTTTACTGCTCCTTTTCCATAAGGAGTATGTTTTATATCATTAGCAAGAAAAATGGAATTAAGTTGGCAATCTTGAAAATTCCAGAAAAAATCACATCGACAAGACATGTGATGAGTGGCCCCGGAATCCAAGATCCAGGCATCTTCATAGTCACTTCTAAGATGGGATGAAAGTTGTGATGCTGGCGAGGAAGTAAAAACATATTCTGAGTTATCATCATCTTGATCATTTGCAAATTGCGTTAAATGCTATTGAAACTTGGGAATTTTATTAAGTGAAGTTCGACAATCTTCAGCATAATGGCCAACTTTGTTACATCTGCGGCACACAATTTGACTTAAGTCTCTTCCTCTTCCTGAAGATTGTCCTTTGCCTCTGCTTTGACTTCTATGTTGAGATTGTCCTCTACCTTGATTATTATTTCCTTGTCCTTGAAAATTGCCTCTTCCTTGGTTGTTTCCTCTACCTTGAAAATTATTCCTTCCTCCTTTGTTAAAATTGTTTCCTCTGCTTTGGCTTCGACCTCGACTTTGTACATTATGTGCTGCTTGATTCTGATTCCCTCTGCCTCTGCCTCGAGAACTGTCTGCTGATGATTTACTAGTGCTGGTCTCTATGAGAAAAACATCTTCACCAACTTTCTTCTTCTTCCCAAAAGTTTTATCATGTTGAATCAACATTTCACAGAGTTCATCAAACTTTAGTTTCTCTAATTTCCCAGTTACTTGTAGAGTCTCCAAAAAATGCATGTAGGAAGAAGGAAGTCCAGCAATTACAATTGTGACCATAAAGCTATCATCAATTGCGGGAAAACCAACATTAATAATTTCTTGCCTAATATTCTTAAGTCTTGAGATATATTCAAGAACATCACTGTCTTCAGTTAATTTTTGTTGCAACAATTTTAATTGTAGATCAACTTTCTTTGATTCAGGCTGAGTATCAAAGAGGTCTTTAAAAATTTTCAAAGCAGACCATGCATCTGTAGCATTTTCTATATGGATATACATTTCATCATTCACAGAAGATTTAATAAGACCTAAGGCTTTAGCATTCTTGATTTCCCATTTTGCTAGTGCAGCTGCATCTGTGGGTTTATTCGGCTTAACATCTCCATCACATATACCCTGCCATAATTCATTGTAAATGAGAGTGCTTTCGATGAGACGATGCCATGTTTTATAAGATTTTGTGCCTTCAAGTTTGTCGAAATCAGAAAACAAATTAATCAACTTAGACATTGTAGTGTTAACACTTCACACCACGAATCAAGCTCGAAAAAAAATCACGATGCGCAACACAACAACAACACACGACGCAAAAAACGAACTATCGGGGCTTGGCCTTGACCCTCGAATAGTCGTCAAAACAGGAGAAAATTGGCTGAGCTTTGCACTTGGCTCAAGTCAATTTCTCAAATTTTTACAAGGCAACTTTCAAAATTTGACTTTTACAATGGTGCTTTTGCACAATCTGGTAAAAAATTACCCCCCCTCAAAGTAAAATTACTTTGAGTCACACTGTCACTCCGTAAACAAATTTACAAAACAAAAAAAACTCCTTATTACTCCAAAAAAAATAATACCCTTATTACTCCAAAAATTTACAAAGTTCAAATGCACCTTATTTCTCCACAAAAATACCAAATTTCAAAATATAATTACACCTTATAACTCCATTAAAAAAATCCACCTTATCACTCCACTAACTTTAATTTCTTTTAAATCCCATTTAAAAGAATTTCATCAAATCCCTATTTAACAAGGTGAATGTCAATCTACGTTTTTTGAAAGGCACACTTTAAATCATTCATAAAGCGCACATCATGTCAATGGACTGAGAAATATAATTCCATGAAATTCTTGCACCATTTACAAAATTGCTTACGTGTGAAAACTGAAACTGGCCTTATCTCGGTCCCGCCAGGTGAGGAGATCGAATCCGCTACACCCCTCGCTGAAACACCTTGTGTTGCTTGAGTTGGTTACGTGATAATGGCTTCAACTGGCTTCGTTGGCTGGCGGGCTGGCAACGCTGGCTGGCAGGCTGGCCACGCTGGCTCGCTGGCCACGCTGGCTCGCTGGCAACGCTGGCTGGCTGGCAAACCTGGCTGGCAGGCTGGCAAGGCTAGCTGGCTGGCAACAATCATTAAAAAAACTGTGTAAAATGTGGAACATTCCGTGGTCATTTTTACTATATGTAGTCACAATTCCGTGCAGAAATTCTGTGATCTACCAATTTGTAGCAACAATTCCGTGCAACGATTCTGTGATTTATCGACTGCATAGCATTGGATCATCATACAACTGTCGTTTCTCTCTCTGTCAGACCACCAATTTCTCAATTCATCCGTCACACCGTTTGAAACGCATTAAATACCAGTGTCAGAGGGCTCTGCTCAATTTAGTTGGCTGCCATGGCGGATTTGATGAGCAGCGACGACCAATACTCTAGAAGGTATTGAGTAGGATGACGTTGAATCACAATTTCAGTTTGGCACTCCGCTTCTCTGTTAACATTCAAGGTCATGACAAAGGCATCACAGAGAGAGGATTTGCATATAATGATGGAAATGCGTAGATTAAACAAACAAACAAAAAAGGATTGATTGTTTTCATGCTGTCCTCAAAACAGAACACACATAACTGCGCAAACCTGGTTTGGATTCTTCCTGCAAGCGTTAAACAATTCTTGGAAGACCCCGACACTGTTTTCAACAGCCATGGATGATGCTAAGAAGAACGACAATGATGGCGTTTCTCCATTTGACAGCTTCTCTGCATACGATTTCTTCAAGCAGACAATAATTTGAGGGCAATTATTGTAAAACGTTGTTTTAGGATGTAGCCAATGAAATTGGATGACCAATTAAAACGCTTCAACAAGATCAGAAGTCAATGCCAATGGAAACGCTGGAAGGTAACTCTGGTTCTTGATGCTGGTTCAAATGCCAAACCACAAAGCTGAATCGATGCCAGAATGCTCAATGTAGGGTATTTGAGCATAAATCGATGTCAACCATTCTCATAAAAAATGCAGAATCGATTGAATGTTTTGAAAAGATTTTAAAAACAATTAAAATATACAGCGTTGTCCTTTTTTTATGTTTTTATTCACTCAACCAATTTGAAAAAGTCACATAGATTTGCATTTGCTGCTTTTAAAAAAAAATGATTTTAGAATTTGCAGATCTAAAATCAATAAAAAAATTTGCAAATTTCATACCAATCTTTCGCTGATCACTTCAACGGAGTTGAGTTTTCCATGATCTAATAGAGCTAGAATCTCCTCCTCAAATCAACTGCAGCATTACTGGAGCTCTGATACCACAATAATGGCAGAAGTGTCCTCAGACACATAATTTTATTAATCAGAAAAAATAGTTACATAATTGATTTTGCAAGAGTTTGCACCCGAACACCCAAACACTCTTGCAATGAGCTATTTATAAGCTCCATGTCCTAACTACCTCTAATTATGGATCACTTATTAAATAACAAGTGTCCATTTACAATAAATGCTATTCAAACCAACTAGCTAACAAATCTCCTAAAATAGAGCCTAAGATACGACACATTTGGAGAGTCATATATAGTTACAACAATATGCTAATTCTAAAAGTCTCCATTAAATAATTAAACATTCTAGAATAATAATTATTAATTTAATATCTTAAATGAATAATTATTTTATTCTAATTTTATAACCTATGATAAAATTGTATTTTTGGATCATCTAACAGTTTTTTGGTAGCATCGGATGTGCTTTAGCCATGAAAATTGGTGAGGGGGCTAAGGCACATAAGATCTCCAAGACCCAGAAATGACTTGGGGAAATTCCACTCGGTTGGAGAGATATTAAAATAATTAATATTTTTAATGGGGTTCTTAAGTCTAAACTTAGGAAAATTAAAATATTAATGGGTATTAATAGAAAACTAGGTGAGAATGTTCTAAATGACATGGATCAAGCCAAATCTAATCTTAGTTGTTGATTAGGGACTTAATCTCGGCTATTGAAGACTGAATAGGAAAAGTATAAGAGGCTTGAGGGTCAGTTGGAGATACACCAAATTGATCAGTCAGTTTGATTTTCTGGAGTAGGGTTTTGCTGAGAGAATCGAGCTAGTGATCTATTGCAGCGATGGGTAGTTTGACACGAGACCGAGAATACATAGCAAAGAGGCAGAGATAGTGCCAGAGAGACAGTGCAAAGCCTGGAGAGGTTGACACAGAGGCAGCTGGAGCTTACGCAGAGGCTAAGGAGGCCAGCGTGGGTGACGCAGAGGGCCAGAGGGCTGACACATAGAGCCAAGGGGCTAACACAAAGGCATCAGTAGCTGCGCAGAGGCAAGCAGAGCTAACGCAGGGCCAAGAGGCAACGCTGGATATTTTCGTGGGCTAGATTAGAGCTGGGAAGGGTGATGCAGTCCCTAGCTGAGTGACACAGAGCAATGAAGAAGCTTGGAGCAGCTTTTGATGTCCAGCTAAGGAGTTTTTGTAGTTGTTGTGGGATCGTTCATCCAGTGATTGATCAGCCGGAATATCTGTCTCCGAGGAGAGGTACTACTACTGAGGGCATTCTCTTTTGGGTGAGCCATTTCTGACACCCTAGTTGTATTAAGAAATTGCATAATAATAAAACCCTCAGATCTGTTGCACCGGTTTTCCTGCATTGGGTTTTTTCAGGGACGATTGTCTAAAAATAACGGTGTCCCTTGTGTGCTTGTCTCAATTATTTCAGTTGTTGATCTATATATGAGTTAAGCCTGCATTTGTGTTTATTTCAGTATTTATATTTATAAATAACTTGTTAATGGAATGAACAAGTAGGAGAAATTAAATCAGATAATGCAGTAGGGATTTCTAACGTGTCAGACTTAGAAATTTCAACATGAAACCCGTGAGTCAAGCATTACAAAAATAATTTTATTTTCTTCTTTACATCAATTACATAAAATCATAATTACATATGTCATTATGAAGACTGAACCTAGTTACAATTTTCAACACGAAATTAGCCCAAATCCTTTCTAGGTTTTGTTGGACTAGCCTCAAGGAGTATACTCCTAATTTTTCAGAATTTTTGGAGGTGTTTTAGGCCCTGAAACCTCAGTTCACCAACAACAACAATGCAAAATTTTCTGGGTGAAACACATAGCTTGGAGGAGTCATCTTACGTGGAGATTTTCAGCTACTCTCTCCTAGGTATTTGCTTGCTTTCCATAGCAAGCCCAAGTGCACACTTTCCATTCTCCATTGTAATCAGATTCCAAGGTTTATTAATAAAATGGTTCTGGATCAATGCTGCTACCCTATGGAGTTTTAATTTTTTGTTGCATATGTTATTTCCATAATTTTATGGTTGTTCTTATGTTGTAACTAGTGCATGTCTTTGGTATTCTACTGTAAATTTATATTAGGAATATTATAAAGGCATCAAGAAGGATGACAAATCATATAATTATCTAATCTGGATCATATAGGATCTTCAACAACTTGCTCAACAGAGCATGTTGACCACTACGTGTCAACGACCCATAGCAGTACACCCCCTTTTTTGCAAAAGGGATAGCGCTTGATCGATGTGTCTGTGTCATCCAGCTATCATCATCAACCTAATTATCATATTATAATGTAAACCCATTCTGCATATTTCCGATGTAAATAATCTCAGCAGATCTGTGTCATGTATGTAGTTGCCTGGGTAAACCTATTTTTCTAATAACGATCTACATTTTGGGAGGTTTTTTGTCTCACCGATCCATTCTCAGATGGTCGGCAAAATTTTCCTTCAGCCTTACCCCAAAGCCGGAATGAATTTTGTCACCAGGATCTTCGACGAGTCCTAGTGTTATAGATCGAGTCTATGTAAAAGTGATTTGGGAATAATCCTAATTATTTGGTTAGGTTACTTTATTACAAGTTGCTTAGTTTGCTGGATCATGTTTGTGTCGCAGAAATGGGTAGTCTGTGAGGGTTTTTTTCAAATGGGTTTTCCCCCTTGAGATGTAAAAAATGTGAAAAAAATCATGACGTAAAGTGTCTTGAGGGTTAGAAAAATAATTTATCCCCTCATAGGTCCTAGGTCCTAGGTAAATTTAAATTTTCGAGAGGTAAAATTCATAAATCCTTTAAAAAAAATTAAATCTTAATAGGTCCAAGGACTAAGGTTAATTGATTATTTTGCTAAATTTTATGCCTTGGGTCCCTGGGGTTAAGTCAAAGTCAAAATTTTGAGGAAATAAATGCAAAATTTTAATTTTTGAATTTATTAAAATGCATTTAATTGAAAAATTAGAAATTTCCTCAATATTTAAAATTTCGACGGATGAGATTAAAAGAAATTTTGATTCTCATCAACGGTCGAGATCACTTTGACAAGGATCACTCGAACTAGTCGTTGGGAGATTTATCTTTAAATAGGAGGTCAATTGTCAGTTGAGGGCATTCGATCTTTGAGTCGTGTGCTAAGTGAAAGCTCTCTCTTGTAATTTTTTTTTTATGAGCAATAAAAGAAGAGTTTGGGGTTAATTTCTGCTGGTGTTACTCTTCGTGGAAATGCTGTAAGATGTGTTATTTTCATGCATAGATTTCCTTTTAGCCATTGATGATAGCGTTATGAAGAGTGATTTAAGCACAGGTATCTTGCTTGATCACTGGGGTCGAATGGTAATTTAAGTTCTGATTATAATGGTAGGTATCTCTATTAAATCTGAATTTTATTATCGTTTTTTCGCTCTACGTTAATAGTTGAATTGAGTTGTGCAGGGAATTCTTGATTTTTAGATCATCAGGCATTTGGAGAAGTTTTCAGTTGGACCAACCAACTCCTAATTAGTATTTTTTGAAGAGCCCAACTTGATTGAATTCCAGGCTTATCACAAAAAGTTTCATTGTTGATGCATGAAGGGTTTTAGGTGACGCACCTCCATTTAATTTTAAAATCTAAAAAAAATTATGTGCTAAGTTGATAAATCTAGCTTTTAAGAGCCTGAAATTGTCAGATTTGGGAGCAGAGTTGGACTCACGCTCACCAGATCTGGTAGATTTGCTACTCCTGTGCATAGATTTGTAATTTTTTTAGATTTTTCTGACTTAGGGTTTCTGGGGTTTCATTTTTTTGGTATATCGGGATTCTGGGTGTTTGTGTTTTCAAGAATAGGTTACAGATCTGAAGGTGAAGTTTGATTTTGAAGCCAAATCTAGGCCCTAGAGGGTAATATCTGGCCTCAGAACCATCTCTTGCAGGGGCATTATTTTTGCAGTCCAAGATTTTAATTTTTTTCTTTATCCGCAAACGATTTTACAGGGGTTTCAAGTAATAAATCTGAAGCAGAATACATAAATTTTTTTCATAAATCTCTGAGAAAATTTCAAGGGTTTATTGGGCTACTATTTTCTTTTCCTGTCTGCTGCCTGGATCTCAAATTTTTCTATTGCCTGAAAAATTTTGAAATTTTTTTAGGATCGCAGCCTTTTTGCTACCATATACCTACAAAACACCTGTGGTTTTCAAACCGTCATTTGCTGCCATAGCTTATCCGCTCCTCAGGCCCGTAGCGTATAGCTCGGTTTCCATTCCTTTGCAACAAACCCTCATTGCAGCCGAGCTTCTCCAACTCTCACGCAGATCTTTCCTTCTACTACTCCATGTAACGCTTGTAATTGAATTTACAAATATTTCTAACAGTATATCCCTGTTTATTTAAATTCATTTCTATCTAAATTCATTTCTAACATACTGTATTTATAATTGTATAAACTTTCATTTTTAGCAGAATATACTTTCCAATTTTATGACTAATCAAATTAGACATATGTACTTACCTGGTTTTGGTGTCGGTTCCTGGATGATGTACTTACCTGGTTTTGGTGTCGGTTTCTGGATGATGTTGGATGATGTTGTTATCCGGATACCAAACCAAATTCCTCCCCGCCTGTCTGGGGTCGGTCTTTCAGGACCCCAAACCCAAAAGGCTTCAAAAGTGAAACCTTTTGGCCCCCGTGCCCAAAACCTCCAACAACAAGGCTCAATTCTCCTAGATCTATATCTGAATTCGGAGCCCCAAAGCTCATTCGTTTCTCTCCCAGATTCTCCATTTGCTTCTTTCCCAAATTTCCATCCCGCAATCTCCATACAGCATTACTCCCCCTCTTCCCCCTCACTTCTCCTTTTAGATTTGTTTATATAGGAAAGGATCCTTCCCTCCGAAGAAATCCCACCCCTTTTTCCTCCAATCAACCTTGTCCTTATCCTTTAAATTCTCATTTACTTCAGTCGGTTATCTTTATTGTACATTAAATCATATTTTTATTTAAATATATATATTAAATGGTATTTTGATCTTTATCGTTTCAACCGACTTTGGGAAGAGGATCTTTTAATAGTACTTAACATGACTTGCCAAAGGATAAGTTAATTAACCTGGTGGCCTAATAATATTTATTTATTTATTATTTAATTAAAATGTTATTAATGAAAATAAATTAATATATTATAGATAAGGTATTAATTAATATTTTTACTATTTAATTTATTTCCCATACATAGACACTTCATATAATTAAATTGATATGAATACTGCTACAGTGCTTTCAATAATTAATTCATTTTTCTTTTACTCGGGAATTTTTATAATAAGTTAATATGCATACTAGCGCAGTGCATGCAATGCATGCATATGTAGCTATCATATGCATGCCTCGTATACATGCTAATATTTTTATGTTACTTGTAAGTTGAGATGGGTCGTTACACTCCATCTCTGCGTTCTAGATTCTCCACCTTACCCTTCACCTCCTAGACCTGCCCATCCGCTGTCCATCTCACCTCTGCAGCATTCCTTCACTCATTGCTCTCTGCGTACCCTCTACTCAGAAACCGCATATCAAAACCTCCCTCGCTGCTCCACACGCCGTCTTCTCCCGCAGCCTCTCACTATGTGCTCGTCGTGCTACCTCCTCCGGGACCTGTGTTATCTCCCTAACCATCTAACCTACTCCACGCATAGCAAACCTGCTGTGCTCGCTTTCCTTCCGCTGCCCTTTCCTTGCATCTTACCGGACATGTGTTACTTCCCATCCCCGCAGCTCTCTGTGTAACCTTCGCTCCATCTGCCTCACGCAATATTTCTTCATCAGCAAACCAACCCGCAACAGCTCCTTCCTCAATCCACTACTCGCTCCTCCTCCCATTCCCATTTCTGCCTGTGTTGTCTACTCCCCACGCACACCTGCACACAACAGCAAGCATTCCATTTTATTTGTTATTTATGCGTATGAGTGGGGTTAGTAGGATAGCTTAGGTTTAATTTCATTTAGTTTTGGTTTTAGACTTAGGCTAGACTTTGTTTAATTCTTAATTCTTAATTTTATACTTTAGTTTCATTTTGATTTGGATTAAATATATATATATATATATATATATATATATATATATATATATATATATATATATATATATATATATATATATATATAATATATTTTATCAAAAGCATTTTTAGCATTTAAAGTTTTCAAAAAAAAATTATGTGGCCTTTGGCCCATTAAAAAAAATAAATAAAAATTATTGAATCTTTTGATTTATTTGGGTCACATTAAAAAAAAGATTTTGATTAATCATTTACCCTATGAAGCCTAACTTAGCACACTGAGAAAATTCAGCAAAGGAATGATTAAGTTGTCAATCTAAAATTTCTTCTTGGTGTCTTTTGTGCTAAAGTAAGATCTAAAGGTAAATTTTTGTGGTATTTTTCATTTCTCTATAGTTAAAGGTGCTTAAATTTTTTATATCCTAAGCTAACTATAGGAAGGTGATTAACTTCCTAGATTTGGGTCATTAAGCATAATCATTTTAATTATAGGATCTGAAGTAGTTAACTTTTAAGTTTCGTGGTTGATTAAGGTATTTGTATCTCTTGAAATTTAATTGCTAGGGCATTGTGCATCTAGTGAAACTGATCGTCATTGTTTGAATCATTTAATGCTCATTACATGCTAGACATTTTGCAAATATTTTCAAGCAATTGTTAAAGATTTTTATTGTGGAATTACAAACAAATTTCATATCTCTGTTTCCTAAGCAACAATAGCTAATCAATTACTTGGTTTTCATTTTCCCAGCAAGATCATTGCCTCCATAAGGCACTAGTTTTAATCATTTAAAATCGAATCAAATTCTACATCTTACTAAGCCTTAATCAAGTATTTGATCGCATTGCTTTGTCTCTCGAACAGGTTGATTCCCTGCCAGTTCTCCTTCATCCCATTTCTCCATAGGGTCTAACCCCCTTAGCTTGCTATAAGGAGACAACTTAAACGGAGAGATCGGGGATCAGAGTGACACCCTCCGATCTGAGCGTTGTTGTGGTGCCTAGACAATCTGTGCGACAACAAAGCGGTAAGAAACCTCAAAGGGACTAGCCATCATACGACCAGCACAAGGTCTAGGACACCTAATATAGGGCCTCAAATGGTTGTTGCAAGGCTTTTGACATTGGATCTTGGGCTTTTGCAAAAATATGTATGTACCCTTGTTGACAATGTTGAAGGAAATGTAACTAGGTTTGGTCTTCATAAATGTACTTTTGATATTTGTATTTATTCAAGAAAAGAAATATTATTTTTATAATATATGTCAATGAGTTTCTTGCTCATTGAAGTAGGTCTAGCACATGTTAAAGTGCTATAGGTGAGTCAAAGAGTCAAAAGAATTATGTTGAAGACCTTAAGGGTATGTTACATTATGTATAAGAGTCAAAGAAGTCACCTCCAAACAAAGTCAAGTCTCCTCCTAGCAAAGACACCATCAAAAGAAGCAATGGCACCATTAAAAGTACCCATCAAAGCAAAGGAAGTCAAGTCGGCCTCAAGGCAGCAAGTTGGCCTAAAGGAGGGACAGTCCTTTATATATAGAGGCTGTCCACTCCTCCAAAGTCAACGCAATCATTCTGCAATCAGCGAGCAAGTGAAGTCAAATAAAAGGTGAAAAAGTCGAGCTTAAAGGAGCCTCTAGTGCAGCGAAGAAGGAGGAGATATAACCGAAGTATAAAGGATTGTTTTAGGGTGAATTGCAGTCACACATGCGAGGAAAAGGAGGGCTATCTGTGGTCACTACAGCAGCAACATCAAAGTTGGTCATCTCTCATCGTTTGGGTTATAAACTAGGTCTACTAGGCCGCCTATCCAAGCGAAGAAGGAAGGACCTCCAGCGAAGGAAAGAGGAACCATATAACATCAACAAGAACTCACACACGTGCAAGAATTAGGGCTGCAGTGCTGTCAGACTAAGGCTACCACTATACATCAAGAAGGGGCTCGGTTGATCAAAAGAAGGGAGTATTCTTAGGTGAAGAATATCACTAAGTACAAAAGATGAGTATCTCTTCTAGAAGGACTACTAACAATGGAAGGAAGAATGAAGTGCCGGAAGGAGGACGAAGTGTCGGGGAACAAAGTGCCAGAAGAAGGTGGACAAAGTGTTGGGGAGACATAGTGCAAAGAAAAGGAAGGACTTGGCTTGTGCTTGGAGGATCTTCTAGTCAAGCGTTTAGGGTTTGGCATTGATCAAGAAAGAAGCTTCAATAAGAGAAAACTTACCGAAGGGATTTCCTCTCAAGAGAAGAGAGGTTTTGGCCTTGGCAGAGAACCAATATCTTGTGTTCTTGTTTTATGTTTTAACTTATGATAGCAGTTTGATGAAGTACACACACATGCATTAATAAGAGAAGAAGAAGATTAAGCTAACAAAAACAAGAAAAGTAAAGAGACTTCACAAATTGTTATCTAGTCCCGAAGAGTCACTCTACACCTCATTGCCCTAGATTCTTCAACAGACAAGAGGGGTAATAGGCCCCAAGAAACATGTAGATGCTCCTAGCAATTCTCCAAGAAAGTTGAATAGGCCTCCAATGGTCAAAAACAACCTCAAAAAGGTGGCATTAAAATATTCAAATTGGGCGGCTCCATGAAAATAGCTCCATAAAAGTGTGCTATAATGTCCCATAATGTCCAAAATAAGTGTCCACTGAGTGACCATGTCCATGCACTAAGTCAAGGGATCTCGATGAAGCATGGGGATGATGTTTGTGTCCAAGTGCATGGGGTAGGCCCTCAAATTAGGTTCATTAGTCTCCAAATCATGATTATGAGTTATCTCCACACCATCCAAAAGACTACAAGTGAGTGCCATGTCGTATCCTCAAAGTAAAACATCACTTCCACATCATCCATGTGAGCTCAAAATAACTCCACCACTGTCATAAGAGGCCACATGTGTGGGTCAGCCCTCATTAATGACAAAAATCAGTTCAAAAAATGAAAAATGATGAGAGTGCTCTAGTATCTTCAACATGGCATGTGTAGAGGGTCTCCATGTGGATGTAAACATCCCATCTGTGCTTTGGAGAGTGTGACCAAAGCCTTGATATATGTGAAATGCCTTGAAAAACATGAAAAGTGCCCAAAAATCAAAATGAAAAGCACTGCTCAAGAAGTGTTATGCAACACCAACATCCATCCTACTCATCAATATGCATGTGAATTCCCCAACCAAATAGAGGGATAACAACCCCTATATCGCTACTACTTAATTTGCAACACTTCTGTGGCCTTCAAAACTTCAAAGTATATCATAAGATTCATGTATAGTGAAGTTTATCTTGATCTTATATCTCACCATGGAGAACCTCATGAAGTGGTAAAACCTCAAGAAAATCAAGATAAGCCTCTGAGAATGCATAAGAGTATTATCTCAGCTTTGATCTTAACTCTATTCTTCACTCTTGACTCAACTCTTTATTTCATGATACCTGTGTTTAAAATGTCCTCAAATACCATGACTTAATTTTTAATAAAATTCAAGCCTTATATCATCCCATATTCTTTATAATCTTATATCTGAAACATTGCAGTTTTGGAATGGCGTACACACTAAAGAAATGTATTTTAGCCTTTTGCATTGTGTGGGTCCTTCGAAAAGAAATTCAGGCATGCATACAAGTTACTATTTCTACATAAAAGTAAAAGGAAACAAAGAAGAAACTATCTTTATGCTACCAATGACACAAGGCTGTAGAATTCAGTAAATTATATTTTGTAGAAAACACCATTACCTCTTCATATTTTAAATCTGCCAAACTTGTTGAAGCCTCCGGTACTAAAGGCAATGCACCATTCCCTTTAAGATCAACTCTGAGAAAATGTATGTGGCATTTATGAGAAATATTTCTGGCGACACTAGAGAACTGGGAGGACAGATGAGAGTCACCATATTCCAGAATAGTCTTGAAATGTTCAAATGGAAATGAAGTAGTCATGTACCTGCAAGAAAAACAGAAAACAAAGCCATTGTTGTCATTGCAAGAAAAAATGAAATAAGACTCAGATTACAACATTAAGTTGACATAGAACAACAAAAAAATAAGAAATTTGATCAAACATAGACAAAATTTAGCCTACAAATCTGATTGGGATTCATATGATTGTTTACCTAGATAAAGGCAAATTATGAAAAAAATAACTGGGCAACAAGAGTCCATGGTGACATAAGTGGGAATAAAGTTTCATATTAAATTAGTTAGTGATTGAACAATCTTAATCCAATGATTAATCCGTGATAAATTGAAGCATCAGGCCTTAATATCATTACATAATGAGTGGTAACAGTCAGTCCTTGCTGTAACTTGCCAATCTGTGCATTACGGATCAGATGCTAATTGTGCTCATCAACCTATTAATACATTTAAATCTGACAGAAGTCACATATCATCACTTTAGAATACCTTTACTATTGACATTTACAAATTTCGATATCCAAGAACAAATAACATTGGGTATTCCCTGAAAATTTTCAATCTTGTTTCAAAATATGCTGTGTCTTTTCATAAGACTAGGTGCACGAGTGTGGATGAAATGGCCATAGTACGTGCATACTAAATACAGTTCTAGAAGTTTTATTCTTTCCCGAATTTCTTGAGGATCCAACTATATCTTTAGTGCTCTATCATGGTCATAGCTTCACTTTTATATTAGAGCCGTACATGCTTAGAAAGCAAAAACATGAATGGAAATAAATAGAAAAAAAATTGGCTTTTGTATAAGGATCTAATGAAGACAATCGTCTCAGCATAATTTTGCTACACTTTGAACCCTAAATAATTTACAACTTGACAAATCGAAGGTTTAAATCTTTGATATCTTCAGTCAGTCAGTTGTCATAGTACACAGCGAGGACACGATCTTTAGTAATTTTCCCCATATAGAAAATTACCTGTTTCAGTTGTGATTATTATCATTTTCTATTGCTAAAAACACCCGTTCTATTGAGTTACTCGTCGGAGATCAAGGATCAAATCCCGATCCTTTGTTCTGCGTGTTCAGTAGGCTATGAAAGAGCAATGGGGAAAAGCAAAAAGTTAAACAAGAATGAGCCGAAAGGGCCTAATCTTCTTGAGATCTACTTGGAGATCTAGCAACAGTTTCGACAGGCCAGCTGGGAAGAATTCTTCAAGTGGTGAAACAATTTTCACGATGAGGTGGCACGAGCGTTTACCCAGGGCTTCAATGGACAACGAGTAGAGGTTGGAGGAATTTCTTTCCAGGTGACAGAGGAATTAATCTCTGATGTTACCACTCTGCCCACAAATGGAGAAAAAGCTTTTAGATGCCACATCTTATCTGGAATTGATGTTCCTTTCTTTTTGAAGAACGAATTCAAAGAAAAGAATTGGAGATTAGAGGTGCAAAGGGCGTGGTTGAACAACGAATGGCATGTTTTACTGTGTATCGTTCGATCATATTTCACCTACGAGGGACGCTACAACCGTGTCAACCTCTACCATTTCCATTTTCTTACTCATTTGGCAGGTTAGATAAGAATCAATGCCTCTTACTTTTTGTTAGAAATTTTGAAACATATGGCCGCTAGGTTTCGAGCTAGGACAGACCCATCTTCACATTTCATTTATCATAAAGCTTTGGTAAAACTATTAATTGAAAATAAACTAAGGTCGGGAGAACATGGGATCATTTTATATTCTGGGGAGGGTTTCAACCCCAGCCTGCTAAGTCGAAAGAGGGTAGACAAAACCTCTCCTCCTGTTCCTCAATTACCCAAAGTTTACACTAGAAGGATTGATTGTAATGTCCCTTCCTAAATTATTTTGGAATAGGATTAATTTCTACATTATGGGGCCGATTTTGGAGGTGATGGGGCCCATTCGATTTTATTAGGAGGCTAGAATTAGTAGACTTAGAAGAAGTTATTTCGATGTGGTTAATTTGTACGTGGGGGCCACCCACACTAGGAGAATACGCATTCCCTAGTTCGATTTGCATGGAGGGGAAATCGATGGTTAAGTGAGGAACCCACGATGGAGGGAAAATGGAGGGAAAAGTTCTCCACAAAATCTATATAAGGAAGGCAACTCTCCTCATTTCAGCATCTTATCTTTTGACATATTGAACTCAATCTTAGTTGTTCGAGCTGCTTAGCCAGGTTACTATGTTGTTTAGCACACAAGTGTCTCCGAGCGGAGATCTCAACCCTTGCTTCGGTGGACTTCGAATGCCAGCCCTAGGAGGGAGTTCTTCTTCATCTCAATTCGTAGCAGCAGTAAGGAGACGAGTTATAGTAGCTGTAAGTTGAGTACCAGCAGCAAGGGGAGTTACAGCAACACGGGGATTGCGCAGTCACAGCGTGAGGCACTCTAGGAAGTTAGGGAGACAGGAGCATCCTTTCATCATTTTCAAGAGTATAGAGGGAAACTACAGACAAGAGGGTCATCCTACACACAACTCTTATTTCATCACACACAAGACTACATCATCTCCTCCATGGCTGCGTAGTCATTGGAGTGAGACTCTTTGGGGAAACACTATTAGAGGGAGTTTGGAGCTGTAATGTCCCAAATGAAATAAAATTGGTATAAGCTCGAATGTTTAACTCAAAAAAACTCCAGATAAAAATTTCATTCACAAATAGAAGATTGCCATGTAAAACCCAAATAGTAAACCCAATAAATTGCACATAACATCTCATTAAAATATCACAACATGCTGAACCATGAGAAATGCAAAAACAAAATCCAGCTTTATTATATAGGAATAGATGTCAATATAATAGCTGGGCATGGCCCTCCAAGATATGTAATAATGCTAATGCCAGCCTCCAAACTAAAACAAGAAATCATTCACTACACCTGTGGATTTTGAATGAATCCACCAAGGAGAGATGGGTGCTCACCCAATCTTACTGAATCACCCGAGGGTTTCCATCCTGGGGCTACCAATGGAGTAGAGAATTAGGTTCTCAACCTCTCATATAAGAAACAATATCAAATCCAAGATGTCCTCCAATGGTCTCCTCCTCTTTTATAGATTTGATGGACTCCTCTAGAACCTTCTATTTTATTATTATTTTAATCATGGATCACTTTTCCCTCTTTTATTTCAGTTAAAATATTCTTTTAATGTGGGGAAAAGGGTAAATTGGCCACCATGTCTCCTCAGGCCACTGAAACTCATATCTAATCATACATCCTATATATCTTCCCGTTCCGGTTCCAACGAGCTATTATACTGAGGTGTTCCACCAATTAATCTCCTATGAAGGCCACCTCAAGCATAATTAATTAAGTTATGCCCAATAATAATGTTGATTTCTGAAAGTTGTTAGAATGAGACGAAACGAAAGGCAAACTGTGCGGATGATGGAATATGCCAAACGAATGTCATCAAATCCCATAAAAACTCCGCAAAACTCGATCAGAACCCCTAATGACATAAACCTACTCCACTAACCTGGCCATCTCTTGCCCTGGAAATCCACCCTAGCTACACTATGAAGAAGGATAAAAATGGGGACATGACAGGAGCTAGGGTGTTGGGATATCATTTAGAGGGCCATTTGAGGAGGATTGTTGGAGTTGGGAGAGCAGAGATTGACAGGATCAGTCACAGCAACAAAATTCGAAATTGGAAGAGGACCAAGTTGTGAAGGGACAAATTTTGAAGTTTGGAACCAAGGTAAACCCTTTCTGGGTTTTTTTGGGTTTTGGGCAATGATCACACTCCTAATTTTATAGAATTTTCTGGGAAGATCTAAGGGGTCAAATAGGGATCCCAACTCAGCCAGCAACTAGAGGAGCTAAGGGTAATTTGGGCCAAAAGATTGAGGTCAACATTTGGCCAATTCCTATGTGGGTTACTATGGGTTTCTTGTGTAGAGGCTGGGATCAATTTCCCAAAATTTTCTGAGCAACAGGGAAGGCTCTAACAACAGACCATTTTAGGCAACAACACCTTTCTAGGCAGTAACAGCGCAACTCTTGGGCCAGATTACCAATAAATCTGAGGAGGGTGTTCCATTGTTCATTTTGGACTTTTGCTAGCTTGCTTAGAGCAAGCCCAGGTGCGCACATTCCAGCACCTTGTTGTACACCTCTTCCGATTTAATAAATGAGTAGACAACGCATTTTGGTTGCTAATTTTATGGTCTGATGGTTTGATTTAATTTTATGGTGTTATTTTTATTGTTTGCTTTGCACTTCACTATTTTCCCTTGTTTGGAACATTACAGTGGTATCAGAGCATGATCTTGGCCCAACTTTGGGAAACTAGCCAAAAGATCATGGAAGCTTTGGGTATGAATGCACAGTGATGGGTGAAACCAGAGACAAACCCATGGCTCAAGGGAAATCCAGTATGCAAAAATTCTAAGGTAGAATTCATTGGGATGATGAGCGGTTGGCTTAGTTGAGGAGGGTGACAGACCAAACCCATCCTCACCCTTACAACAAAGACGTTAGAGGTGAGCAGGTCATGGGGGTGCAGCCATCTACATCATGTGGGGAAAGTCGACCAAATCAGGGCACCAAATCTCCTGAAAAGGAGCAGGCCAGACAAAGACAATTAGAGGGTGAGACCAGGGGGCACTTTTGCTGTGGAGACCTGGCTTTAGATATCAGGAGCTTGAGGAGGAAGTTGAGCATGATGTTGAGAGCCCACAGGACGCTAAGAAGCACATCGATATACCCGGTGTGGCACAGGAGTCATCTTTATTAGAGACCTCTTTGATAGCCCCAGTTGACACCTTGGTGGAGATGATAGAATCTACACACGTAGAGCCATCTATTGAAGAGAAGCCACCCATGGACGAGATGCCAACAGTTGTCGAGGTATCTGGAGCTGTGGACGAGTTTACAAGCGAAAGATGTCGATGACAGTTCCACCAGTTCTAGGCTGATCTTCTAGCATTAAAAAGGAAGGTCGCATTAGTGCGTGAGGCTATTCTGCAACAAAACAAGGAGTTAGAGGGCATGAGAGCAGTTTGTGCCGAGTCCACGACCAAATTGACTCACGTTGGGGAGCGATTGGATTCCCTACTGGTGCAGCTAGAGTGCACGTTGGAGCATGAGAGCAGGCCTCTTCAGACATACATAGACGGGGCTGGTAGCACTGTTAGGTTACCTTGGCCCATTTGGAAAGAGAGAGACAGAGCTACCTAGTCAGATTTTATGTATTGACTAGGATAGTGAGATGAGACGACTTGAATTGCACAAGGATCAACACCTGCATGATGGGGTTGTTCTATGTGCGGGAGTTTGTGCATTTGATCCCTCTCTTGGGGTTGGGTGGCATGAGATTCTGAGTTGGTACCCGGTGGAGTGGGCTATGTAAATGGTAGTGGACCCAGGTGGAGCTCAGCAGGAGTTTCCACGCATTGGGGATGCTGGAAGCCCCGACTAGCATTGGGATTTGGGAGAGACCACTTATCATTTCCGAGGTATACCAGTTGACTACGACCTAGAAGGTATAGTTGACCTAGCAGTCGAGCGTGCACCTCCGCTAGAAGAGTTTTGGTCAGCACCAGTGGCCAACCAGTTTATGGACATGCTTCTTGGGTTGACTTGGTATGACATTTGTACACAGGATCACAGGGTGATCAACACACTCTGGCAGGAGTTTGCCAGAGGAGGTGGCATTGGCAGGCCACCAAATGGCGCTTTGTATGGAGTTGGGGATTCTTCACTTTTGTATGGGGCACAAAGGATGCAGAGGAGCAGCGCAAGGGTAGCATCACTGCTAACACATAGGGAGATTCTCTTCTCAAATCCCTCAGGGAGGATTTGGAGTGAAGATCCATTCACCGGAGGGTATGATGATGCGACGATGGAGGTGATGATACCGGTCGGGTGTGGGCCGACACATGGGGACACAACTTTAGACCATCTCATTCGGGGATGGGTAGGAGTATCTAGCATGGAGCATTGGTCTGCAGATGGACATGAGACGCATGGAGGAGTGCCTCACATCGCATTGAGTACATGCGGGGAGTGACGATGCAGTGACACAGACAGGACACAGGACGGTACAAGATGGCATAGTCGTAGCCGGGGGTATCCAGTGGTCTAGAGGGATAGGTTGCAGCATACAGTGGCAAGTCGAGGAATGCGGTGTTGCTTGGTGGCGTGCAATGACGCATGGTGCAGCGCAGCGAGCTCTTGGAGCATTGCCTCCAAGGAGGCATATGGACAGGGGCATTAGGTGTACCGTTGGATGCAACTCACCTAGGATTGATGAGGACATTGTTGAGCATCTAGGGACACCATGCTTAGCGGAGACATGGCTTCGAGGGATTTATTAGTAGATCCGAGGCAGAGAGAGTGTCGTCTGTAGGATCACTCTTGGGCATTCTAGTAGAATTTTGATCATGTTGTTTGGGACATACCCACCCATCATCCTCCAGTGTTGCTTACAGTCATAGACTGTTTGGTTGTTTCCCCTTGACACTCTCCATTCAGGCAGCAAGGTATGGGAGGCTCACCCTAGATAGTTGGATGAGACACCACGTGCCATGAGTCGGGAGGAGACTCTTCAATTGAGACCCTTGGTAGGTGCATGAGATGTGGGTATAGGCTTAGGGGTGGCATGGTTGATAGCTGAGGTAGCATATATTCCAACCCTAAGCTCACACTTGAGGAACGGTGGATGGTAGACTTCGTTCATAGGAGGGTACCCAAACTCTGAGCAGTGTTGAGGTGTATCATTAGGAGTTGGGATAACGGATTTCACGGCATCGTCTGGCAAGAGCAGGGCAGGTTCACAGGCATGAGACCTACTCCTTATACTTGGGGACCACCCAAGAAATACATACAGGGATCGGAGATTAGGGACAAATGGGTTCTAGCTAGTAACGACGTTACGCAGCGACATCCTTTGAGGAGTGGGAGTTATGAGCTCCCTGTATGTTTGGGGAATCCAAGGATCTAGTTGGCAGGTAGATTACTCCACTTTGTGACGAGCAAGGTCATGGCAAAGGATGATCCAGTTCACTTTGGGTTTGACACATGGGGGATCATTGAAACCTCCACTGCATGGCGAGGCAGACTTGTCCTGTTATGGCTCAAAGTTGAGATTGGCAGTGGAGGGGTAGATATTGGCATCATGGAGATGCTTGGGCAGGATGAGCTTGACCCTCACTGATTTTTCGCCACTAGGCCTCAGGAGGGGAGAACACTGTTTGCGCACAATGGGGAGTATGTCATAGTCAGAGTAGTGCAGCGTCAGCATGGTGGTGCCACTTTGGGACTAGCAGGGAACTGGGGCATCACAACTCTTCACAGCTCAATAACCTTTAGGGATGTGTTGGCTACTACAGGGGGAGATCATATAGATCTTCCATTGGGCTTTAGTGAGTAACTGATGGAGCAGGGAACTTCTAGTACTTGTACCAGGTAGGGTAATGAGTAGAGCGAGGGGAGATTCATGTTGGATAGGATAGCCTGGGATCCTAGTATTGAAGGATTCCTTCATATCAGGAGAGTGCAGAGGTCAGGCACGATCTAGTGGCACATTTGGGAACCTAACACATTTTGCAGTGACAGTGGGGAGCAACAGTTAGATAGAATGCTTGCTCAGGCATTGCTTGAGGACAAGCGATTTTTGGTGCATTAGAGGAGCTTGCCGGATGAGGATGCTACTTGGGAGGGCAAGCGCATATTTGAGCATCCAGCACTAAAGTTGTTTGGGGACAAGCAACATTTGGTAGGGGAGGACTGTAATGTCCCTTCCTAAATTATTTTGGAACAGGATTAATTTCTACATTTTGGGGCCGATTTTGGAGGTGATGGGGCCCATTTGATTTTATTAGGAGGCAAGACTTAGTAGAAGTTATTTCGATGTGGTTAATTTGAACGTGGGGGCCACCCACACTAGGAGAATACGCATTCGTTAGTTCGATTTGCATGGAGGAGAAATTGATGGTTAAGTGAGGGACCCGTGATGGAGGGAAAAGCGCTCCACGAAATCTATATACGGAAGACAACTCTCCTTATTTCAGCATCCTATCTTTTGACATATTGAACTCAATCTTAGTTGCTTGAGCTGCTTAGTCGGGTTATTGTGTTGTTTCGCACACGAGCGTCTCTGAGCGGAGATCTCAATACTTTGGCAGACTTCGAGTAACAGCCCTAGGAGGGAGTTCTTCTTCATCTCAGTTTGTAGCAACAGCAAGGAGACGAGTTACAATATCTGTAAGTCGAGTACCAGCAACAGGGGGAGTTACAACAGCACGGGGATTGCGCAGTCACAGCATGAGGCACTCCAGGAAGTTAGGGAGACAGGAGCATCCTTTCATCATTTTCAGGAGTATAGAGGGTAGCTAAAGACACGAGGGCCATCCTACATGCAGCTCTCATTTCATCACACGTAGGACTACGTCATCTCCTCCATGATTGCGCAATCATTGGAGTGAGACTCATGGGGCAACACCATCTAGGGGAGTTTGGAGCTGGGGTGTTGGGAGATCATTTGGAGGGCCATTTGAGGAGGATTGTTGGAGTTGGGAGACCAAAGATTGACAGGATCAGTCACAGCAACAGAATTCGAAATTGGAAGAGGGCCAAGCTATGAAGGGTCAATTTTTGAAGGTTGGAACCAAGAGAAACCATTTTTGGGTTTTTCTAGGTTTTGGGCAAGGATCACACTTCTAATTTTATAGAATTTTCTGGGAAGATCTGAGGGGTCAAACAGGGGTCCCAACTCAGCCAGCAACTAGAGGAGCTAAGGGGAACTTGGGCCAAAATTCTGAGGTCAATATTTGGCCAATTAATTCCTGGGTTTCTTGCGTAGAGTCTGGGATTAATTTCACAGAATTTTCTGAGCAACAGGGAAGGCCCTAGCAACAGATCATTTTAGGTAGCAACACCCTTTTAAGTAGTAATAATGCAACTCTTGGGACGGATTACTAGCAGATTTGAGGAGGGAGTTCCATTGTTCATTTTGGGCTTTTGCTAGCTTGCCTAGAGCAAGCCCATGTGCACGCATTCCAGCACCTTGTTGTACACCTCTTCCCATTTAATAAAATGAGTAGACAATGTAGTTTGGTTGCCAACATTGTGGTTTGATGGTCTGATTTAATTTTATGGTTTTATTTTTATTGCTTGTTTTGCACAACACTATTTTCCCTAGTTTGGAACATTACAGTGATAGGCTCAGAAAGGCACAACAAACCCCTCCTCCTCCTACTGAAAACCCTCCTACTGAAAGCCTACCTACAGGAAGCTAGTTGCCAGAGAAAACCAATAGAAAGATGACTGAGCCCCAGGATGAAAGAGCTTCAGCTGAGAAAGAGCCTACCCTGTTTGAGCTATTTAAAGGGGGGAAAAAGTGTCACACTAGGGCCTAGAACAAGCTCAGATTGAATATCAAATTAAAACATAACCCAAAGCTCTCTAAAGAAGTCATAAATGTGGATTATATCTTGCTAAAGGACCTAAGCATAAACAAGGAGAGAGCTACAGGTTCAAAAAGGTCAAAGAAAACAAAGGCTACCAAGAAGGGAATTCCCATGGAGACTAGAGAAAGCAAAAGATGCAGGATGGCTAATGTTGATGTTCTGTTGGAAGCAGCCGGTACCCTTAGCAGAAATTGTTTTTGGTCTTTTGGGTTTTTTGACCCCATGCTGTCAAAAGGGAATTTTGGTCTTCAGTCAACAAAGCACTTATTAGCATTTTAGCACAGGAAAGTGAAGAGGAGTGCTGACATTTTCATTGTCAGTACATTTTGGCAGACAGTTTGGAGGAAAACGCTGAGAATCAGCCCGTTAGCATAATCATCAATTTTCAGCAGCTAAAGGATGATAGCAGGATTATCAGCGAATTGCAAGAAAGGTACTCGAGGAAGCAGAAGCTACGCAACAAAAGTACTTTTTTGAAGGAATGACAAGGCGTGATTCCCAGCAAAGGAGGCATAGCAATGATGCACATTTCAATCCTCGTTTTAGCAAAATTTACAGTAAGTCGTTTTTTATTGGAAACCAATATGTTTCGAAGATATTTTACATGCATGTACTTAAAAGATATACAGTGTTATTTTTAGATTACTGTAATTAAGGATAAGCTAGCAACCTGCTTTATCTATTGTACTCTCTATATAAACAGTTTCTAAAGAAGGAAAAAGGGTTGGAACTTTTGAAAGATAGCCTTTTTTTTTATGTACTATGTTATCAGATTATAATAAAGCAATCTATGTGAGAAATTTTGAAGAAATTCCAGTGTCATAATTCCCGGTCTATCTCTTGGTTTTCTTCAATATCTGAAGGCTAAGTGGTTTGAAATTGTAATTCATATTGTTGTGCTCCATTTTCTTTATGTTTCAGATATTTACATACTTGCTTTTCACACATATATCACGCAAATGATTCACTATCCTCCAACTTTCCTAAAAATTGTCAAAGGAATTGTTTCTACCTTGCTTTTGTGATGTTTTCTCACTAACCCTGTGATTATACAAAGCTGATTGGGTGAGACTCGATGCCCAATGGTGAAATTTTCCTACAGTCCAACCTGTTGATTATACAAAGCTGACTGGGTGAGACTCAATCCCCAAGCGGTTTGAGGTTACTTTAGAGTTTTTCTTGTAGCCAAGTTTTTCTCTAAGTGCTAACATTTTGGCATCGTTGTCGGGGAACAAAAGATATATTCTCCCCAAACAATTTTATTGTTTAGAATAGATCTCTGAGGGAAACATATATTTGGACATCAATTTTTGGCTACAAGGTGTTTGCTCTAATGACTCCCCTCTGTAATTTTGAGGTGATCCTATTGACGAAGTTTTGGCTCATAGAGGGGTTCATACTCGAAGGAACCCTTATCTAAATCCACCACTGTAATATTCCTAACCCGGAATAACCCTCAAAACACCAGCAAACTCCAACCAAATACGTGCAAATGATATAGTAACCCAGAAGTGATACATAACAGTGAAACAACATATAATAACATAAACTGGAAATATAAGCAAATACACAGGAAATGCAGCAAGAAAGGCTAAGCCATTTTATTATACTCAGCAATAAAATAAGTACAAGAGGTGATCAGACATATGGCACCTCGACTTGCACAAGGCAAGTGAAGAAATACTCTTAGAATGATAAGAATGGCCTCTCTTCGTGGATGTTGCTGCTATGCTGCTGCTGCTGCTAGAAAACAAATGATGATTTGGGGCTGCTCCCCTCCTCGAAAAAAGCTGAAACTCTAGATTCGGGCTCTACTCAAGAAACACAGAAAAACCCAGAAAGCTTTCCTGGAATGGCCGACCCCCGGAAAACACCCTCTTGGGATTCTGCGCAGTGCCTCAATGCCCTGCGCTGCCACTGAGAAAACCCCTCTAAACTCTGCCTGAAACACTGCCAAAAACCCTGCCAAAATCCTCCAATGAGACAAGAGCTGGACCCCTGCTCAATCTCCCAGCATAAATCCACCTGCAAACCCCAATCCAAAACTGCAACCAAAAAGAACTGCGTCCCTCTCCAAGTGCTGCGTAGTCCTCCAAAAGCTGATGAAACTGCTACTGAAATGATAATAAAACTGCTGCTGAAATACCAAAGGAAATACCTTGCCCGAGCATGCACTCGAAGTCCCCCGGGGCTAAGGGTGAGATCTCCGAACGGAGACACTCGATGCACTAAACAATGCTGCAGACTAGCTAAATAGCCAACGTGTTCAGAAGTCAAAACAACTAGCTCAAAATGCACATAACTGAATGATCCCAAAATGAGGGGGCTCCTATCTATTTTATAGCCTCTGCCTCTCACAATCCCTAGGCTCACCTCCTCCTGCGTGATTCCCCTCTTGCCACGTGTTCTTTTCCTCCTGTGCAGTTCCTCCATGTGTCTGTGTGGGCTCCATTTTTGCGTCCCCCTTTGGCCCCCTTGGCTCCCCTTGAAGTCACAACATTGTGCTACCTAGGAAGTGACTTTTTATTCTAAAGTGAGATATGTTCCCCCTTTCTCACTTTTATTTACAAATAACTATAGAAGGCAAAAATTGAACAAAATAGAATATTCCAATTAGCCATAGCTAATTAGGAATATTACAACCACAGATTTTATGAAGCTAGAGAAATTGTTTAGAAGAAAAGTTCCAAAGAAATCAGGTACGATTCACTTAGAAAGGTCTCATTCATTACTGAGAAAGGTTTAAGTTGTTGAGGATTTACAGTTTGATATTAAATTTGAAAATACTTTATTCAGATCTCAGTTCGAAAGAAATATTTCAGACCCTGTCCTTGATCAAACCAGTTTAAAGACATTTATTTCTAGTTCTGCCATCCCAAAATTAGATTCACTGCCATAAGACCAAGAGATTTGGTCTCATTTTCAAAGGTTAGAACAGAAGTCCTTGAACTCCAGGTAGCTCTGTCCAAATCTTCAACTTTTCCATTTTTCATTCCATCATTTTCTGCTTCAACCACTCCTCTGTTTTCTGTGGGATTTTATACTCCCATTTCATCAACTACTACAACAACAGTCTCATTGCCCTTGGCATTTGCTTTCCAAACTCCTATTGTCAATGTAACCTCATCTCACAACACTATGGCTACTAGATATGCACCTTTAAATCTTCAAGGTCCATTACATGACCTCCCCTTGAATTACGAACAACGTTTGATCCAGTTTGATGGTACTGGGCCTCTCACAACCCAACAACACGTAGACAAGCTTAATGATTTTATTGATTTAGAGGAGGTCGACCATGAGGATGTCAAATTCAAACTTTTGCACAAAGTCTGTCAGGAGAGGTGAAGAAATGGTTTAGATCTTTACTTGCAGCAAGCATCGCTACTTTCCAGCAATTTGAACAACGATTTCTCGCCAGGTGGGAGATGAAGAAAATCCCCTGCAGATATTCGCTGAATATGAAGGTCTAAAAAAATCGAGGAGAGTCAATTCAAGAATTCACAGCAAGATTTAACAGAGTTTACAATTCAGTTTCGGCTAAGAAAAACCCCCCTGGATTAACCTTGCTGCATTATCCTGACGGTTTTGATGCCGAAGTGGCTTATCGACTCCGAGAGAGAAATCCTACCACTTTGGAAGCAATGCAGAGTAATGTTATTGGAGTAGACACAAATTTGCTAGCTAAGAAAGCAAAAATGAAGATTGAGAGAAGGGTGGTATTCAAGGAAGAATCATCTTCCTCATCAAATGTGAAATTTGATGTGATGTTGAAAACAATGGAGAAGTTGGTTGATAAAATGTCTCATTCCAGGAGTGAAAATCAACCTCAAGTATGAAATCCAAATTTCAAGAGACCACAAGGTTCACAAAATCGTCCAAAGGAACAAAAAGGGCCTGAATATTAGCAAGTTGTTAGGCCTCCTTTTCCGAAGAGCTTTGTTGATGAAGATGTCACTGAGGAAGCAGAGCAACAGATTGGATGTTTTCATGATAAAGAAACACAAGTGTTTGCTACCAAGGGGGAGCATGATATTTTTGTCGGGTTCTTAGGAGAAAAAGATAACATTCACATTTGTAATTCATTTTTTTACCAACGGGGTTTTAACAACGCAGTAGCAAATTTTCAGAGACGATACAATCTCAGAGGCCGAACTATTCCTATTAAGACTCTACAACAAAAAACAGAGACAGAACAACAAGCTGAGTTAAGGAAGGAGATACTAAAAAGACCAGAGGAGCCCAAAAAGGATAGTCCAAGAAAAGCAGAAGAAGCTAAGAAGGATGTCAAAGAAATGGAGAAAACAAAGCTAGCATTCAATCTGGAGAGTGAAATTGGTAAGCTGAAAATACCCATTCCTTTTGCTGAACTTTTAAGAAATGAAAAATACAGAGAAAAAAAAAATAATCTTTTCAATGGTTAAAAGTTCAGAGAATGATCAGGTTAATATCACTTCACAGGATTCCCTAAATTTAGATGATAATGCTCCTGAATTTGTTTTTGGTCCACACTTGACTAGTATAAATGATGATGTTCCCCCATTTTATGTCAGTCTAAACAGACATGATATGGTCCTTCATAATGCTATGTTGGATTTCAGAGCTTCCCACAATCTAATTCCTAAGTCAGTCATGGACCATTTACGACTTCAGATTATCGGGCCTTATAAGGACTTTTTCTCATTTGATTCGAGAAAAGTAAAATGTTTGGGACTGATAAAGGATCTAGTTGTAACCTTGGCACAAATACCTGGCAAAAGTGTGATGATGGACATAGCGGTAGCGGATATTCCAACTAGATTCGGCATGTTGTTATCTTAGTCTTAGGCAGCAAGATTAGGAGGAACATTGCAGATGGATATGTCTCATGCATCAATTCCGTTGTTTGGTGAGTTAAAACGGTTATATAGAGAAGTTCAAATAGCCTATATGGTAAGCAGTAGCACTCAACCAAATAATTATCCCATCTATGCAATAGATACAAAGATTGGATCTCAGATTTTCTTTAATGATTTCTGTATTGGTGGGGAAGTATCAAAACAAGTCGAGGTCAGTGTTCAACAAGAGCAAGTTCAAACATTTTGAAATGAATTCTGGAATTTATATTTTGATGGTTCAACTTGTGAAAAGTGTTTTGGGGCGTGAATTTGGATTGTTTCGCTAGATTGTACCAGTCAGCGACATTCATACAAATTGTATTTTGACTGTACAAACAATGTAGCGGAATATGAAGCTTTGATTATTGGGTTGAACTTATTAAGAGAGAAGAAAGCGAAAAAAGTTCATGTTTTTGGAGATTAAGAGTTAATTGTGACGCAGGTCAAAGGTATTTATCAAACCAGACACCCAAGGATGAGGGCTTACCAGAACAAGGTATGGGATATGTTTTCTAATTGCTTTTCTGGACGTGAAATCTCTTTTGTTCATAGGGAAGAAAATGGAATTGCAGACACTTTGGCTACTACTGCTAGCACATTAAGAATTCCTATTTACCCTAATTAAAAATATGAAATAAATGTGAGACATAGACCTTCCATCCCGGACAATACTAGACACTAGCAGGTTTTTGAAGACGATCAGCAAATCAGAAGATTTCTTGAAAGGACTGATGAGTTTCTTAGCACTCCAATTGATAAAGATGAGGATAAGGTTATGGAGGAAAATACTAAAACAAAAGTTTTCCTAAATACTATTGTTGGACATGATATAATTTAGTGAAACAATAACATAATCCCTAGAGGTTTATTTCCTTTAGGGAGGTTGTTTGATTCAAATGATGTGGCTGTTAAGCCTAGAATTCCGCCAAATGAAGGGGAGATGGAAGACTACAATTTGGGAATTGAAGAAAGTCCAAAATTTGTCAAAGTTTTGAACACTTTGAATATGGAGTAGAAGCCTAAGTATGCAGAATTTTTGAAGGAGTTTTTAGATATATTTGCCTGCAGGTATGAAGATTTATAAGTCTATGACAAGGCCGTCATCCAGCACACTATTCAACTCAAAGAAAATGAAAAGCCTTTCAAATAGAAGTTAAGAAGAATTAATCCAAAGCTGTTGCCGCTGATTGAAAAAGAGGTTAAGAGAATGTTAGTTGCAAATATCATCATCCCTCTAAGATTTTCAAATTGGATAGCTAACTCGGTACCAGAGAGGAAAAAGAGTGGGGAGATTCGACTGTACGTGGACTCATAAATTTGAATAAAGTTTTATTGAAGGATAATTATCCTTTACCCAAGATGGACCACATTTTGCAGAAAGTGGTTGGCTCAGAAAGGATTTCAATGCTTGACGGGTTTTCTGGATACAACTAGATATTGGTTAATCCAAAAGATCAGGATAACACTGCTTTCACCACGCCATGGGGCACATTTATGTATTTGAAGATGCCTTTCAGGTTTATGAACGTCGGTGCTTCATTCCAGAGAGCGATGGATATAAATTTTGCTGATGAAAGAGATAAGTTTGTTGTAATATACTTGGATGATATTACTGTCTTTTCAAAATATGAATCTGCCCATTTAAAACATTTGAGGACAATCTTCACTAAGTGCAGAAAATTCAGAGTTTCCTTAAATCCAAAGAAATCTCATTTCACCATGAAAGAAGGGAGGCTGTTAGGCCATATAGTATCGAAGGAGGCATTCAGATTGACCCCAGCTGAGTAACAGGTATACAAAGAATTGAACATCCAAGGAACAAGAAAGAAGTACAGTCATTTCTAGGTAAAGTGAATTTTCTGCGCAGATTTATTCCTAATTTTGCATAAATTCCGAAGGTGATATCAAACATGCTAAAGAAAGGAAATGAGATTAAATGGACTAAACAAGCAAAAGAATCCTTTGATGACATTAAGAAAGCTTTAGGTCAGACTCCTTTACTCACTAGTCCTGATTTTTCTAAAGAATTTCTTATTTTTTCATTTGTTTTTGAGCACATCATCTTTGGTGTTTTACTTCAGAAGAATGTAGAAGGCCAAGAACATCCAATTTCCTTTTTCAACAAGGTATTGAGAGATGCTAAACTAAAGTACAACATAATAGATAAACAAGAATATGCGTTGATAAATTTACTCAAAGATTTGGGTCTTTGTACTTCATTCTCATGTAATTGCCTATGTACTAGATGCTGCAATAAAAAATATTTTGATCCAGCTCGACAGTGATGGTAGAAGGGGTAAGTGGATTGCCAAAATGCTTGAGTTTGATTTAGAAATCAAGCCAACTAAACTGATCAAAGGACAAGGCTTAGCTAAATTAATGATTGAAACTAATCTTGAGACTTTTGGTGTCAATTTGATTATGGATTTATCAGATTTGTCAGGGAATGAATCAATGGTAAGAGTAGATGACCGCTTCAGAGATTGTTCACGGTACACTGATATCATTTACATATTTCAAAATCTACAGGTGCCACGAGGCACGAATAAGACTTGAGCCAAGTTTTTGAGGCTTAAATTTGTTAAGTATTGTCTTCTAGATGGTTATTTATTCTGGAAAGATCCACAAGGCATTTTATTGAATTGTCTACTAGAAGATGAAGCCAATAATATGATCAAATAATTCCACGAAGGAGCCTATGGAGGTCATCATTACTGGAAAGTCACTGTTGACAACATCTTGAGAGCAGGGTATTATTGGCCTACAGTTTTTTCTGATGTTCGAAAAGAAGTTGCAGCATGCCATAAATGTCAATTGTTTGAGGGAAAAGCTAAGTTGATGTCTTTACCCTTAAAACCTATTTCTCTAGAAGCACCATTTCAGCAATGGGGCGTTGAATTCATAGGTGAAATACGCCTGGCATCTTCAGCACAACACAAGTGGATCTTAACAAGGATGGACTACTTTACCAAATGGATTGAAGCTTCTTCCAAGCAGGCAAGCTACTAATCTTGTTGTTATACATTTTTTAGAAAACATCATTTCCAAATTTTGTACTCCAAAAAAAATTATTACTAATAATGCTCAATGTTTTAAATCCAAAAGACTTATAAAATTATTTGACGAGTATCATATAAATCTTAGTCACTCCACAACCTATTACCCTCAAGCTAAGGGACTGGCTAAGTCATCAAACAAAAGCCTTATCATGACCATCAAAAAACTGTTAGAAGACAATAAGAAAGCTTGGCACATAAAGCTCAAGTTTTCTTTGTGGGCAGAGAGGATCAGTACAAAGAGGTCAATAGGTACCACTCCTTTTCAGTTAGTATAGATGCAACAATCCTGGTTTCAATAGGGATACAAGTTATAAGGTACCTACAAGAACTAGGAGAGGAACCAAATCATTTGCAAAGGAGAATAAATCAATTAATAGAGATATAGGAGAATAGAGAAAGGGTGTATGAACAATCTCAAGATTTCTAGGATAAAGTCAAGAAGGTATTTGATAAGCAGAGTAAGGAAGACGATTTCAAATGCCTAGCTTTGGTACTAAAATGGGCTGCTCGCATTGAAGACAAAGGTAAGCACAAGAAGTTCAACAATATTTGGAAGGGTCCATATCAAATTGCAGCTTTTCGTGGCAAGAATAGATTTATTCTAGAAGACTTGAAAGGAGAGTCACTGCCTGGTGGTCCAGTGAACAGGGGGTTTCTGAAACATTATATGTCCTAAAAAACAACAGTTAACTTTTTCATTATAAATATCCATGATATTTGAAAAAACTTTGCAGGTGTGGATAAGCATTTTGAAGAGCTTGAAGCCTGATGAGAAAGGTTCTAACAAATGTTTATCAGAGAATAAAATTGTTTTACATCAATTGTGTTATTTTTCAAAACCCAACAAAATATGTAAACATAAAATGGTTTTAAAAGATGGTTTTCTTATTTAGAGTCAATCAAAGCATTGCTTTAAGCAAGCTTATTTTAATAAATAGGCCTCTAGTCTGTGGAGTTCTTGTTGCCATCGATGATCGACAACATCCCCGTGGAGCCAGTTGTTATCACATTTGATTAAGTTTGAAATTTTTTAAATGTTGACAATTGCAATATCAGCGAAAAAATTGTAATAAAAGGGAACAACGCTAATAACGAGACTATCAGCGCTAATGTTATTTGAAATTTAATTTTTTAAAATACATTAACAAAAGGTGTGTTAGCTTTATTAGGTGTTTGAAACCGCAGATAAATGAATTTTTGCAGGTAACCAGGGTATCAACACCAAAATGGCGAAATTCAAATCTATGTTTTGAATTGCAATGACATGTTCCACGTGAGAAAAAATATCATTATTGCTTGAACACGCTCCACTAGATCCGAAAGGAGAAAGCACGTGTTGAAAGGATCATTTATGCCGCCGAATAGGTATGTGGGTTAGTTTTAATCATTGAAGAGTTAAATCTTTGATATCTTTTGTCAATCAGTTATCATAGTACACAACAAGACACTATTTTTAATAATTTTCCCCATATAGAAAATTACTTGTTTCAGTTGTAATTATTATCATTTTCTATCACTAAAAACACTTGTCCTGTTGAGTTACTTGCCGCAGATCAAGGATTGAAGCCCGATCCTCTATTCTGCGTGTTCGGTAGGTTGCTAAAAAGCAATGGGGTAAAGCGGAAAGTTAAACAGGAATGAGCCAAAAGGGCTTGATCTTCTTGAGATCTACCCAGAGATACAACAACAATTTCGACAGGCAAGATGGGAAGAATTCTTTGAGCGGTGCACTAGTTTTCATGATGAGGTGGCACGAGCATTTGCCCAGGTTTTCGATGGACAACAGGTAGAGGTTGGAGGAATTTCTTTCCAGGTGACAAAGGAATTAATCTCTGAGGTTACATCTCTGCCCACAGATGGAGAGAAAGATTTTAGAAGCCACATCTTATCTGGGATTGATGTGCCTTTCTTTTTGAAGGACGAATTCAAAGAAAAGAACTAGAGAGCAATGGTGCAGAGGGCGTGGTTGAAAGACGAATGAAATGTTTTACTGCGTATTGTTCAATCATATTTCACCTACGAGGGGCGCTACAGTCGTGTCAACCTCTACCATTTTCGTTTTCTTGCTCATTTGGTAGGTCAAGTAAGAATCAATGCCTCTTACTTTTTGTTAGAAAGTTTGAAACATATCATCACTCAGGTTTGAGCTAGGACAGACCCATCTTGACATTTCATTTATCATAAAGATTTGATAAAATTATTAATTGAAAATCAGTGAAGGAAGGTCGAGAGATCATGGGGTCATTTTGTATTCTAGGGAGGGTTTCAACCCCAACCTGCTAAGTCGAAAGACGATAGAGAAAACCTCTCCTCCTGTTCCTCAATTACCCAAAGTTTACACTAGAAGGAGTGATAGGCTCATAAAGGTATAGCAAACCCCTCCTCCTCCCACTGAAAACCTTCATACTAAAACTCCTCCTACCGAAAACCCTCTTACTGAAAACCTACCTACAAGAAGCCAGTTGCTAGAGAAAACCAAAGGAATGATGATAGAGCCCCAAGATAAAAGAGCTTCAGCTGAGAAAGAGCCTACCATGTTTGAGATGCTTAAAGGGGGAAAAAACCTCACACTAGGCCGTGGAACAAGCTCAGATTGAATATCAAATTAAAACAGAACCCAAAGCTTGCTAAAGAAGTCATATATGTGGGTGATATCCCGCTAAAGGACCTAATCATAAACAAGGAGAGAGCTACAGGTTCAAAAAGGTCAAAGAAAACAAAGGCTACAAAGAAGGGAATTCCCATGGAGACTAGAGAAAAAAAGATGCAGGATGACTAATGTTGATGTTTTGTTGGAAGCAGCCAATACCCTTATTAGCTGAAATTGTTTTTCGTCTTTTCAATTTTTTGATCCCATGTTGTCTAAAGGGAATTTTGGTCTTCAATCGACAAAGTGCTTGTGAGTGTTTTAGCACATGAAAGCACAGAGGAGCACTGACAGTTTCATTGTCCGCGCATTTTCACAGACAGTTAGGAGGAAAACGCTAACAATCGGCCCATCAACATAATCATTAGTTTCCAACAACTAAAGGATGATAGCAGGATTATCAGCGAATTTCAGGAAAGGTACCCGAGGAAGCAGAAGCTACACAACAAAACTCCTTTTTTGAAGGAATGACAAGGCATGATTCCCAGCAAGGGAGGCATAACAAAGATACACTTTTCAATCCCTGTTTTTAGCACGATTCACAGCAAGTTGTTTTTTATTGGAAACATATATGTTTCGAAGATATTTTACATGCATGTACTTAAAAGATATAGACTGCTATTTTTATATTATTGTAATTAAGGATAAGATAGCAACCTGTTTTATCTATTGTACTCTCTATATAAACAATTTCTAAATAAGGAAAAGGGGTTGGAACTTTTGAAAGATAGCCTTTTATTATATGTACTGTGTGATCATAGTATAATAAAGCAGTCTATGTGAAAAGTTTTGCAGAAATTCCCGTGTCATAATTCCCTATCTGTCTCTCGGCTTAATAGTTTCTTCAATATCTGAATGCTAAGTGATTTAAAATTGGAATTCATATTGTTGTGCTCCATTTTCTTTATGTTTCAGATATTTACATACTAGTTTTTCACATTTATATCACACTGTTTTCCTTCACTATCCTCCAACATTCCTAAAAATTGTCAAAGGAATTGTTACTATCTCGCTTTTGTGATGTTTTCTCACTGAACTTGTGATTATACAAAGCTGATTGGGAGAGACTCCATGCCCAATGGTGAAATTTTCCTACAGTCCAACCAACCTCATTTTTTCTTAAATAAATTTGGCCATAGGACTTATTGCAAACCTTCTACCACTGTGACCTTGGGTAGCTGAGTTTAGGGAGAGATCCCTCTCCAGGTTGAAGGGTCGCTTTCAACCTCAAAGCGGTTTGAGGTTACCTTAGAGTTTTCCCCGCAGCCAGAGTTTTCTCTAAGTGATAACAAACCCCATGCTTTAATAAGTAATTTTCTTTAATAACAATATTTCTTTTGACAAGTACAATTATGAAGACGGACACTAGTTACATTTTTCAATACTCCCTCTTAACTACGGAGGTATTCATAATTACATACATATAAAGGTACATTGAAGATCTCAAAATGATATGAACTATGAAGAGTTCTAGCACACATAGTGCTATAGATTAGATACTTGACCAGGGTACTCTAATCGGGTGGGCCTGAGGTGAACTCAAGCTTTTGCCTTTCTAGGTACCATCAGGCTTTTAAGCTCTATCACCAACCCAGGGATCTAGATGCATATCCAAGGTCAAAGCTCCATGACCAATGCCACACTCCCTACTTCGAGATCTAGACATCAACACATAGGCCGGCCAGATGTCCTCTCAAGCATCATGCACTCAACCCTAGATACTTACATCTCTCCTTATAAACTAAATCATATATATAGATATAGATATCCGCCACTACAAGCGTGCTTCAAACATTCAACCTTTTTATGGAGAGATCTTGCACAATCACAACCCCAACCAATAATAAACCTTCAAGTATATATACAAGTAACACAAAACTTCGGGGTCCTCAATCATTTTGATGCTACTTATGTCAAGTTATCCAAATACAACTTGTCGAAATCTTCCTTCTTTTATTTCTTCAGTAGCACCAAATACAACCTCATCTTAAATCTTTTGTTTGCAAATCCATCTGTAGTACTTTCATTCATTCTCCAATTTCATTCCTTCCTTAAGGTATTCATTACGACAGTCATAATATGCCCTCCCTCTCAACTGGGAAGATGTACCCTTTCTTCTAACCATGCTCCCTCTCAACTTAGGGAGAACAACAACATTGGATATACTTCATTCTTTCTCATGCCATCAAGGTCATCTTGATCATCATCATTCTTATAGCTTCTTTCATCATGCTCATCATTATTATCATGTTACAAACATCTTCAACATCTTGAAGATTATGTACCTACAAAAAATTAATAGAAAGTACAACAAAATTTATAGAAGCATGAATTCAACCATATCAAAATCATGTTATTATAATCAAAACATCAAATACCTAAACCTAGTTAGGTTAACAATGGTCACATCTTTTATATTCTAGACTTCAACAACTTGCTTGGGTTTTGTCATAAACCCTAGACTCCATCTTTCGAGACACGGGGCCTTAGATATCATAAAATCAAATAACAATCCAATCATAGTACTATACATCTAAGGTTTCAATCATATGCTTTTCAGAATTTACATGTCAAACTCTACTAGGGTTTGTTGTAAACCCTAGATTTTATCATCAAAGCTAAACAATATTATCATGTCCTAGAATATCAATCTCTACTAGGGTTTTGTTACAAACCCTAGATTTCACAAACTAAAACATGAGTATCATACAAGCATATACATATTTAGGACACATTTCACATCAATATCTACTAAGTAAACCCAAGACACAAACATCAATATATCAAAGTGAGATATACAAGAATTTTTTACTAGGCTAGGGTTTCAATCATACAGGCAAATATACACTTAGGGTTTCATTCCTAGGATCTTACTTTAATTATTACAAGGGTTTTGTTCATAAACCCTAATTCACCAAACCCTAAAAATCTAAGGTGTTATATAACCTAGACAGTAACAGTAAACCTGTAATGTTCCTAAATATGAATACTAGTGATATAAAGAAAATAATTTGTTCAGCAAACTATAAAAACGAAATATGTATTAAGCACCATAAAAGTGTTGGAAATAGTGAACTGTTGAGCCATTTTATTACTTCTTTGAGGGAAAAATACAATAGATAATGGAATGGTGCACCTGGGCTTGTCTCAATGGAAAAGCATGAACAAACCCAGGTGAGAAATGGTTGAACTGATGACTGCTCTAACTGTTGCATCGATCTGCACTACGTTGCCCAGAAAACTGCCTTTTCTACTAAGTTCGAATGACTAGAAACACCACTTCCTGTGCTCAGAAAATTATAAGATTTGAGCACCGAACTCCTTGGCCTAAACCCAGAAAAACCCACGAAGGAATTTGGTTGGTTTAGACTTTTTAAATTTGACCCCCAAGGAGCCCAACTTCAACTGCAACTACAAAGCTCGGCCTACCAGATTCTGCCTGTAAATCCTCCTAGAAAATGTCCCAAAGTGTTGGGTTAACCCCTACTACAAATCCCCTGACTTCCCGGATGAGCTTCCGGCCTGTAGCACCTACTCCTAAGCCCCACAAAAATGTTGGACTGGCCCTCTACGTTGTCCCCAAGCCCAGTAATTCGAATTGCTGGGATTCTGCCTTTGTTGGCTCCAAAACTCTCAAGAAACGTTGGCCTACTACTGCTCTCCCGATCCTCTGGCTCTCTCGGCAAACGACTGATCAATGGTGGCTCCAACTCGTCTTGCATATTCTCTAGATAGCCCAGAAATACGCACTCCCTGTATGTAGATGAATAGTAGTGTTGTGACACACTATCGGATCTCTTGAAATGCTTATGGAATTGCCTCCCTAGGGCGGGCAAGGAAGGTCCCCCGAAGGAAAGGTTGAATCTCCCGCTTGAGAGATTCGTGGCTAAATAGCCGGTTGACTCAGCTAAACAACAGAGCGAACAGTCAAGTAATTTTGATTTGCAAGGTGTAAGAATGAATCCAAATGAGAGCTTCCTCCTCCTTTTATCACCATGGACCTTCCTTGCCTCATGTGGGCCTCTCCATTCAGCTATTTGAATTCCCTCCAAGCCTTTCGAATCGCCTAGTTCAAATTCAAATGTGGGTGGCCCCCACATTCCACTAGCAGCCAGATAAAGTCGAATTTCCTCCTAAGTCCCTAAGTCGAAAATGTTGGTTTCTCTCCCTTAGCCAAAATTGTGCAAAATTGTGTAGCAACACCCTGTTACAAATCTATTTGAGAAGGGACATGGCAGTCCTCCCCTCCCAAATGTCGCTTGCCCTCAAGCAACCTCAAAGCTGGGTGCTCCAAAATATGCTCACCCTCCTAGGTGGCATCCTCATCCGACAATTTCTTCCAAGACACCAAGAATTCCCTAATGGTGTTGCTCCTCAGTTTCCTTTCCCTCTTCTCCAAGGTGGCCTTAGGTTCCAAAACGAAGTGGCCCTCATCATCCAGTGGGGGTAACTCTACTACTATTGTCACCTGTTGCCCAAGCACCTTTTTAAGGCATGAGACATGAAATAAGCTGTGGATCCTGCTCCCTGGAGGCAGATTCAGCTCATAGGCCACCTCCCCAACTCGTGTGATCACTCGATATGGCCTATAGAAGCGGGGTTGTCGCTTCTCGGCCCCCTTCTACTTCGGCATGGACTACTTGTAAGGTTGTAATCGAAGGTACACCAAGTCCCCCTCCTCGAAGTGCCTCTCTGTCCTATGCCGGTCTGCGTACACCTTCTGTTGGTTTTGGGTTGTCACCGAGTTATCCTTGAGAGCCTTGAGGATGTCTTGGCTCTCCTGGATCCAATCTTTGGCCTTTAGGGCCCAGCTATCTCCAAAAACAACATCAGCAAAAGATAATGCATCATATCCATATAAAGCACGAAAAGGAGTCATACCAATGAACATGTGGTGTGTGGTGTTGTAGCAGTACTAGCCTAGATGCAACCATCGGATCCAAGCCCTCGGCTGACCTGTCACGTAGTTCCATAAGTACCCCTCCACCCATTGATTAACCTTCTCAGTATAGCCATCTGTCTGCAGGTGGTAGTTGGTGCTAGCAGCGAAGTCGGTCCCGACCAATCTGAAAAGTTCTTGCCAAAAACCTCCCATGAACCTGCTATCCCTGTCACTCACAATGTTCTTGGGGAGCCCTCCAGGAAGAATAATTTTGCAACCTGTGCAACTATGTATCTGGTGGGGATGGCGAAAAAGTGGGCATATTTGGTCAACCTGTCGACCACTACATACATCTAGTCCTTCCCCTGCACTGTGGGGAGCCCTGTGATGAAATCCATAGATATACTTTTCCATTTCCCCTCGAGGAGGGGAAGCGACTATAGCAATCCTGCAGGGTGAATCAACTCCTCCTTGTTCCGCTGACATGCCTCACACTCTTGTATGTGCTTCAACACGTCCCCCTTGAGGCGCTTCCATGTGAATCTCTCCCTGACTGCCATATATGTCTTCCGGAACCCCTGGTGCCCGCATAATGGCGAGTCATGTGCTGCCTGGAGCACTCCCTCTCTCAACTGCGAGTTGGGTACCAAGAAAATGTGTCCCTTGTAATAGATGACCTCATCCATCACTCGGTAAAGCTCATCTACATGGGTACCCTCCAAGACCTCGCATGCCCTCTTGTCCTTGGAGTACTCCACCAATCGCTGGGCCTTCCAATCATGGCAGATGCTCATAAGTGATAGACCAGCTAGTCTCCGAGATAGAGCATCGACCACTACATTGTGCTTTCCCCACACATACTCTATATCGAAGTCATAGGCTTGCACCTTGCTGACCCATCTCTGCTACCTGTCATTGAGGCCCTGCTACCCCATGAAGTGACGAGACTGTTGTGATCAGTCTTCACCCGAAACTTGTTTCCCACCAAGTGGTGTCGGCATTTGGCCAATGCATGCATGAAGGCCATCATCTCTTTGTCATATATGGAATATGACAGCTCATGTTGTAGGAGCTTCCAACTCTTGAAAGCAATGGGATGCCCATCCTGTGACAAAAGCGCTCCAACTACCACCCCGGATGCATCACACTCCACGGTGAAAGGTTGGGAAAAATCTGGAAGTTCCAAGACCAGGAAACTGCTCATCACCTCCTTGAGGCGATCAAAGGCAACCTATGCTCTATCAGTCCATGCGAAAGACCCTCTCTTGGTCAAATTGGTCAAGGGTGTTGCCAGCTGTGAGAACCCCTTCACAAACTTCCTGTAGTAGGTGCAAATGCCTAAGAAAACCCTCAACACAATCACATCTCATTGTACCAGCCAGTCCCGAATGGCCTGTATCTTCTCCTCATGGACCTTCCCCCCATCAGCACCGATGATATGCCCTAGGTAGAGCATCTTTGTCAAGCCAAACTTACACTTGGATAATTTGGCATAAAACTGTTGCTCCTCCAGGATGTGCAGTACCTCCTCCAAGTGTTGGAGATGCCCCTCCCATGTCCGGCTGTAAATCAGAATGTCATCAAAGAAAACTAGCACAAACCTCCTCGACTATCCCCTAAACACATGGTTCATTCATGACTGGAAAGTGGCTAGAGCGTTGGTCAGCCCAAATGGCATGACCAGGAACTCGAAGTGCCCATAGTGGTACCAGAAAGTTATCTTAAGGATATCCTGATCCCTCACGCTAATCTGGTGGTACCCCGAACACAGATCGATCTTAGAGAAGTACTTGGCTCCTCTAAGCTCATCCATCAGCTCATCTATATAGGGAATGGGGTACCGATTCTTCATTGTCTTCTGGTTGAGGGCCTGGTAGTCAATGCACATGCGAAGGGTTCCATCCTTCTTCTTCACCAGTACTACTAAAGAATCGAAGGGACTGGAACTTGGCCTAATATGGCCCAATGCTAACAGCTCTTAAATGGCCTTTTCTATCTCATCCTTATAGGCCTTGGGATGCCTATAAGGGGTGGTCATCACCGCCTGCACACCCAGCTCCAACTCAATAGTGTGCTCGAATCCCCTGTCTGGTGGCTACCCTGGTGGGATGTCCCTAAACACAACGGCGTATCTGTCCAGCAAAGCTTGTATATCTGGTGGTGGTGGGTGGGTCTGTTCCCCAACCTCCGAAATCCTCAACTCTACTGCCCATGCAATGTCCCCATGTCGCAGATCTAATTCCATCCTATGGGTTGAGACTGTCTAAGGTGGATATGCTGCATGCCTCTCAAAACTACCAGTTTGCCATCCGGCCCAACGAATTCCATCTCTGGCTTCCTCCAATCAGTAGTGACTCACCCAAGGGAGTACAGCCATTGGACACCCATCACCACGTTGGTGTCTGGCACATCGACCACAAAGAAATGGTCTGTCATCGAATAGTTCCCCATAACTACTATCAAGGGAGGCACCTATCGAGTGCACTGTATGGTGCGCTCACCTAGTATTACGACTAAAAAGCCCTCAAACTAAGTCGTGGTGAGGCCCCTCCTCTAAACCAACTGGGCATCTATGAAGTTGTCGGTAGCCCCAATGTCAACTAGGACTGACACCCGCTGTCCCTGTACGGTGCCTCTGATCCTCAATGTCAAAAATTTGGGAACCCTGCATAAGGAGGCTGGGACTCCCCTAGATGGGGCAAGGGATGCCCCTCCCTGTGGAGGTGGTGGTGGTGGTGCTCTATCTGTCAGACTCTCACCATCTCCCACACCACACTCCTGCTCCACCTCGTCCTCCTGGTCACTATCTGAAAAAACCTCAATATAGTGTGCTCTGTCGGTAGTGCACCGATGGCTTGTGCCCAAGGCTCCCTGCATGTGAAGCACAACTTCCTCCTCTTGAGGTCCTTTCATGTCTCATCATCTAGCTGCCCCCGCCCTTGTTTGGTCCTTTGAGGTGGAGGTCTGGTCTCATGCCCCTTTTATAGAAAAGGGGTCTGTGCATGGAAAGGCGCTATAGTCTTGGGGATGGCCCCCTATAGATCTCTGGTGCACAAAACTACCTCCTACAGCATGGAGGGTCTGCGTGACTTCATCAATCCATATAGTGGCTCAAGTAAGCGCTCAATGAAGGTGTATACCCTCCTAGGCTCTGATAGATCTGAAACCATCATTGATACTTGCAGAAACTCTGAGATGTACTGCTCTGGGTTCCCTGTCTGGCGCAGTTGGGTCAACTCTTTGAAATGGGCCTCGGGATCTGTCTGGTCAAAACGCTCCACCACCCTCCTGGGTGGCCAAGCCATGAAACCACCAGTCATGGGTTTCCCCCTCCATGCGCAATGTGGCCATCTTGACAACTTCATGTTCTGTCATCTGGTTGAGATGGAAGTAGGTGTCCATCTTCTCAACCCAATCCCTAGCCATGCACTTGGCAGTGCCATCGAAAGTGGGGAAGTACATCCTCCCTATGGTCCTTTGGAGTTCATAGTTCTGGGTTCCCTGTCCTCCATAACCCTTGTTCTTCTCACTCTACTTGAGCATGCAAAAATCTCTGAAAGGGAGTGCTTCCCTGAAGTCTGCATCCATAGATTGCCACTCTAAAATAATATCCCATTTGAATGGGGTCTTCACCCCTTGCTGGTTCGATTTGTGCCACTGGTAAGAAAGAGGGTAGTGTGGCACGAGTTGGCCCACCAGCTAATGGGTGTTGCGCTGCTGGTGAGGGGTGATCGAATGGCTGAGAGGTTCTAGAAGGTTCCCCAAATAAAAACCCTCTAGGAGTGGTCCTCTCTCTGTTATGCAACTTTATCTCTTCCAACATATCTTTCTGGCCCTTGGCTAAGTCATTCAGGGTCTCAAGAGGTTGTCGAAAGCCATCTCTTCCTTGCTCTTGGGTTCCACCATGTCCTCCTCTTCTACCACTACTTTCCCTTTGTCCTCCTTGTCTGGAGTAATCTCTAGCACTCTTTCTCTGCTCCGGTACCTTTGCCTTCGGGATGTTCTACTAGTCCCCTTCTCCCATAGGAGAAAATACCCACAGTTGAGCCAAGAACTAAGCTCTGATACCACTGTAATCTTCCTAACTAGGAATACTAGTGATATAAAGCAAATAATCTGTTCACCAAAATATAAAAACGAAATATGTTTTAAGCACCATAAAAATGTTGGAAATAGTGAGCTACTGAGCCATTTTATTACTTCTTTGAGGGCAAAATAAAATAGATAATAAAATGGTGCACCTGGGCTTGTCTCAATGGACAAGCATGACCAAACCCAAGTGAAAAATGGCTGAACCGGTGATTGCTCCAACTGTTGCACCTATCTGCACTACGCTGCCCAAAAAACTGTCTTTTCTGCTAAGTTCGAATGGTTGGAAACACCACTTCTTGTGCTCAGAAAATTATAATATTTGAGCCCCGAACTCCTTGGCCTAACCCCAGAAAAACCCACGAAGGAATCTGGCTGGTTTAGACTTCTTAAATTCAACTCACAAACAGCCCAACTTCAGCTGCAACTACAAAACTCGGCCTGCTGGATTCTACCTGTAAATTCTCCTGGAAAATGTCCCAAAGTGCTGGGCTGAGCCCTACTACAAATCCTCTAACTTCCCGGATGAGCTTATGGCTTGTAGCACCTTCTCCTAAGCCCCACGAAAATACCGGACTGGCCCTCTATGCTACCTCTGCTGGCTCCAAAACTCTCAAGAAATGTTGGCCTACTGCTACTCTCCCAATCCTCTGACTCTCCCGGCGAATGACTGATCAATGGTGGCTCCAACTCCTCCTACGTATTCTCCGGATAGCTCAAAAATACGCACTCCCTATATGTGGATGAATGGTAGTATTGTGACACACTCCCGGATCTCCTGAAATGCTTATGGAATTGCCTCATTGGGCGGGCACAGAAGGTCCCCTGAAGGAAAGGTTGAATCTCTCGCTTGAGAGATTCGAGGCTAAACAGCCAATTGACTCGGCTAAACAATAGAGCGAACAGTCAAGTAATTTCGATTTGCAAGGTGTAAGAATGAATCCAAATGAGAGCTTCCTCCTCCTTTTATATCCTTCGACCTTCCTTGCCTCATGTAGACCCCTCCATCCAGCTATTCGAATTCTCTGCAAGCCATTTGAATGGCCTAATTCTAATTCACATGTGGGTGGCCCCCACGTTCCACTGGTAGCCAAATAAAGTCGAATTTCCTCCTAAGTCCCTAAGTCAAAAATGTTAGGCTCTTTTCCTTAGCTAAAATTGTGCAAAATTGTGTAACAACACCCTATTACAAATGTATTTAAGGACATTACAAAACCCTAAAGGAATAAGTTTTTTACCATAACATTATCAAAACCCTAAAATTCAAAAGAATAGGATTTCATTATATGTTCTAGACTTTATCAACAAACCCTAAGAAGACTAGGGTTTCAGTATTAGCATTAACATACCCTTAGCAACAACAGGCTAAGGTTTTACAGTGAACCCTAAAGGTTAGGGTTTCATAAAAAATAAACAAATGACCAAAGATAGTGTAACAACAGTAGATTCAATCTAATGATTAATCACCCTAACAAGAATCTCTATGATTCAAAACCCTAGACATACAAAGTAGTGTAAAGAAAATTTCAAAAGAAGAATGATCATACCTTTTGTATGAAGAGGACCTTATAATAAAACATGTAATTTGAGACATACCTTGAGTTGTTCTTTAACAAACCTTGTAGGACTTCAGTTCTTGAAGGGCTTCCTTTGCAATAGGGTTTTTTTCATGATTCAAGTCTTTTCTTTGAAATCTCCTCCATAACCTTTGTGCATTCTTCAAGCTTTCTTAACCAAGGAAAATATTTGGGAAAGGTTATTTGTATACAATACAAGCAAATCTCGACATGAGGAGGAAACCAAACATAAAAGAGGAAACAAGGAACAAAATACTTAGCTTTTGGTATAATGGTGGAGGCTCCATCTTAACCTAGTCTTTATGCATTCTTCAGTGGTTCTATTCTTCCTTTTTGCAACCCCATTATGCTCAGGGTTGTAGGGAACAATGAGCTCCCTCTTAATACCTGATTCTTTATAATATGCAATCAGCTCTTTTTGTTAGGTCCCTATAATACTAGTGATTACCCCATTACTATTGTAGTTGTATCCCTTATTAATATTGTTGTGCCCCTATTGTCCCCATATTTTTATTACTGTGCCCCATAGAATCCCTCTATTGTTATTTTTGTGGCTTTATATTATTATTGTTATGTCAGCTAGGTTATATTGTGACTCCTTAGACTCCTATATATAGAAAGGAGGTTTTTTCATCTGAATCATCCAAGAATTGTTCATTTGTGTAATGTAAAGGAGGTTGTCCCCTCGAAGAGGCTGAATTCTAAGGCGTTGATCTCTCTTTCTATATTTTTGTGAGCTGGTTTCATAACATTTGGTATTAGAGCTTTGGATTCTAGGATTTCGCTGCTCCAAATAGGTCATCGTGGCATTTTCGCTATAACTTTTTTTCTGCGACGTTTCAGAAGCGAAAAAAAAACCCATTTGAGTCGAAATCACACTGAACCTCAGGTCCGAATTTCAGAGCTTTTCGCGCTATATTTACGGAGATATGATCTAAGGAAGCTGGTCTTTTTGCAGACACCTGAATTACATTCCAAACAGGTGACCTGGGGAAAATCGTCATAACTTTCTCTCTGAGCATTAAATTGAAATTTTGTAAGAAGGTACAAAAAGAGGACGGACTGTAGTTTCTAGTATATGTCTTTCAGTGCCAAAGGTTGAAACAGTGACACGTGGCACTTTATACAAGTTCGCTCTTCTGGAAAGGTCTATAATCAGGTCATCTTGGGAGATTGTGCATAACTCTTTCTTGGAGAATCTAATTTAGATCAGACTGGTGGCATTGAAAAGAGGACGCAGAGGGCTACTACAAGTCACAATTTCAGAACTGGATGATCCGAAATTACAGAGATACATCAGATTCAATATCAAGCTCCTACAAAGTGAAAAAAGGTGTGTAATTTTTTTAAAATTTTTGTATAAGCTTGGTTTGAAAAATTAGTTTGAAGGAATTCAAAGGGAATAGTAAAGCATTATTATCGATAATTGATGCCCCAAGGAAAGAAAATGCAAACACCTAGTAAGCAACCTAAAATCTCTATCATGACTCATGAAGAAGAGGAAGAAATGCAACATGATATATCAAAATTACGAGACCCAGTGCAACAAGTGTCACTTGCACAAAAAGTAACAGAATCTAAGATGAAAGATGTAGAAGCTAAGATGGATGGTTTAAAGAAAGGTGTAGAAGCTAAGATGGATTGTTTCAAGAAAGACATAGAAGCTAATATGGATGGCATGGAGGCTAAGATGAATGGCATGGACGCTAAAATGGATGGCATGGATGATAAGATGGAAGAATTGAAGATAAATATGAATAAGTTGCTACAAGAAATGGTCACTAATGGTGAAAGGGTAGTAAAGGAAACTCATGATGAGAACAAAGAAATGTTAATCATGATTCCATAGACTCTAATGTGGGATCGAAGACCCATCATATTCCAAAAATCGATATGAGGAAGTTTGATGGCAAGGATCCCGCAACATGGATATTACAGATGGAGCAATTTTTTGATCTCAATAATGTGAAAAAAACACAAAAGGTACGTATTGCAACTTTATATTTGGAACCAAATCAGTTTGTATGGTATCAATGGCTTTGCTCTCGTAAACAAATTATCACTTGGGCAATTTTTACGGAAGAATTGACAGCACATTATGAGGATACAAAAAGCAACACTTTTTCCAATTGATAAGTCTCAAACAAAAGGGTTCAATAATGGAGCACATTGAGGAGTTCCAAAAATTGAACATAAGGGTAAAAGATATTCCAGAGGAGCATAGGATTGATGTGTTCATAGGGTCTTTAAAGGATAATAGCCAACATGATGTTCACCTTTGGGAACCTGATTCATTAGAGAAGGCATTCAGGTTAGCAAGAAAAATGGAAAGAAAAATTATGGCAACCAAGAAGCATACCACTCACAACTATAAATATGGAAGTGTTGTGCCTAGCCTTCCACAACCTATAAGGTTGACACCACAACAATTGGAAGAAAAAAGAGCAAAAGGGATTTGTTACAGTTGTGATAGTAAATACACTAAAGGTCATAAGTGTGCTGAGAAGAAATTATTCTACATAGATTGTGAAGAGGAAGAAGAAAAGGAGCAAGAAAATTCAAAAGAAGAGGATATACTCCAGGAACAAAGCCTAGATGAAGAACAAATGAATCCGACGATATCTTGTAATGCATTGGCGGGAATTACCACTCCTCAAACCATCAAGATAGAAGGACAAATCAAGAAGAAAAAGGTAATAGTGTTGATTGATTCAGGAAGTACCCACATTTTTATTCATTGTAAGGTAGCAAAAGAATTGAATTGCTTCCTATATCCAGCACCAGAGTGTCAAGTGATGATTGCAAATGGAGGAACAATAAATTGCTCTGGAAAAAGCCATAATGTCAAGCTATCCATGCGAGAATATGTATTGACTAGCCCAATGCTTTCCATTCCAATGGGAGGTGTTGATGTTGTACTAGGAGTCCAATGGCTACAATCCTTGGGTACAATAGCTTTTAATTTT
>APFE030227568.1:24350-52703 GCA_000404065.3 Pinus taeda
ATTTATTTGTTAAGTTTTAATAGTAGTAGTGGTTGAGGATGAGTTTCGCTATGATTGAACCTCAAGGACGTTGTTGCACCCGGGGAGGAAACACGTTAGAAACCAGTCACTTTAGTGCTAGTGTGATGAGGCTGAGTGCGATCCCCAAGTGATTTTGATGGCTTAGATGCGGGTTGGTGTGGCCCAGATTGAGTGCAATCACCGGGTGATTTTAATATCTTAGATGCCCCTAGGTTGAAGTTTACAAATCACTTTACAAAAAATTATTATATAGTCTATTTTAAAATAGTATAAAAAATAAAATTACAAAATATTCCTATCTTAAACTATTAATAAGCAAAACACTCCTCATAAAAGAAACTAAAATTCAAAGTAAATCCTACACTTTAATAATACATCCATACATAAATAATTTGATATTTTTTATATCTTTGTAAATATTTTTCTCAAATAAATAATAAAGTATTATTTTATTATTTAATATATAAGGTGAGAATAAATTGTTAAATATTCAAATATCTATATTTTTTAAATTTATATAATAAATATTTTTATATATGAGAAGTTTATATGAAAAAATGATGATGATGATGTGATGATGATGATTAATGTCCATTAAGACAAATGCAGTCTATCAGACCTCCCGAAAAGAAAACGAATCTAATTGTTGTTGGGTGTGAACCCTGATTATCTTCTTTATTCATAGGTATCGCCGCATTGGACCGCACTTCGTAATGTGGTGGCAATGCCGCCCATAAAATGTACTTCGCCGAGGGGTCTAGGGGGGCGATGACGATTATTTGGAGTCCCCCCTGGCGAGGGATCGGGGGCAGTGCCTTCGAAGATAAAAATAGATTTAAAATTACCTTGTAAAATGTTGTAATTTCATAGTCAATATGGGTTGCTCATTAGGCGGAGATCTGACGGTAGAAGTTATGTTTAATTTAAGGTATTTTTCCCTAGAAGGGAACCCCTCACTATATATAAGGGAATTTTATTGCGTCTATGTAGATCTGTATTGTAAGTGAGAAAGAAAGAGGATATTGAGAGCGAAGAGGGAAATATAGCGGATCTGTTGTAGGTTGTATCTCTTCATTTCACTAGATAATATAAAAGGAAGGACTGGCTTTTCTTCCGTGGACATAGCCCAAATTGCGTGAACAACATATATCTATGTATCTCTTGTGTTTATGTGTATTCTGTGTTTATATTTATGCAATATATCTTATTAGTGGGCTACAGTATTGCAGCAATAATGCTGCAACTCCTGAGACTCCCTTCTTTACTTTTATCAACCCGGTAGTTCATAACAAACTTGGAAGCGACGGTGCTATATTCACAAGTACTAGCTCTTGCCATAGGCTGTCACTGGATCAACTGGCACAAGTCTGCTAGGAGCTTAAGCCAACTTCTATGAGCTTTTAGAAGAAGCTTTTAACTGTGATGGATGAAAGCTAACTCAAAGGAGGCTAATCTACTTGCAGAAAGAAGCTGAAAGCTGAAAGGAAATGCAAACACTAGCAAACCCTAGTTTTACCGACTAACCCTACTAGTGCAAGAAAAATTATGAAAGCTACAGAAATGGATGCCATTGACTCTTTGTAAGGTAAAGTGCATGTGTCTAAGCTACTTCTGAAGTGAAATATGAAAATGAACATCTTTTTGTATTTTTGAGTAATCTTGTAGAATTATTATGTATGGGCTTTAACTGTTTTTTATTGTGCAAAGGTTGATTGGTGAAAGGAAATGGGGTAGGTGCTTGCAAGAGGTTGGGAAAGTGAGAAGAGAGCCTAAGGGGTCCCTACCACCCTTCCAGAGAGTTTCAGAGTGTTCAAATCTCGAAAAACCACTCTCATCAGCTTCTACAGGAAGTCTGCAGGGGTTCTATAGGATGTTCTACAGGATGTTCCAAAAGGGGATTTTGGAAGGTTGATGGTGGAAGAAAGGTGGAAAAGTGGAGATGGAGGTTGGATGAGGGTGTGAAGAGGTCTCGGACCTGGTGAATGAAGCTAAAGGGTGATTAAGGTGATTGGATTTGTTCAAGGATGGAGGGAACAATGATGCACAAGAATGTAGAAATTAGGGCAAAGTGGAAAAATGTGCAAATGAAGGGGAGGAATCTGAGTTAGGGGGTTGGAGCAAGTTTTCTGATGGAGGAAGGGTAGGCAGGAAGGTATCACAGTTGTTCTGCACACTATTTTCCAAAACTGACCAAACAAAGACTATGCAAACCAAAGATCTAGTTATTTTGACCTAATTTGACCTAGAAACCAGCAAACATGATGAACAGAAATTTATTGGTAGAATCATGTAAGATAACTATGAAAACTAAGCAAGAACAGTTCTAAGCATGTAATCACAACTGGTACCAACTTTTGCAACTAAAAATCTAACACTAGCAGCTGCATGAAGAAGCAAGAACAATGTTTTTGTGGCAGCAAGGACACCTTGGTCTCAGCTCATGGTCCCAAGGAGGGAGAGGTGAGACCAAGGGTTGCTTGATGGCATTTTTCGAAGATATTTTCTGTTACCAACCTATCAAATCAACCTGAAACATGAAAAGCTATTTCAATCATCAAAAATGACCTAAGTAACCAAGCAAGATTTTATTCTACTACCAGAAATTATTCTATGAATACAGTAAAAACATATAACAGTACACAGAGGAGGTCCTGACACTTGGGTTGGGCCCAACCCCAAGAGCTACAGGCTGCTAAGAAGAAGCTCAAAGATGATTCAAAATGAAATTGATCTCGATTACTCAGAAAATAACCATCTCACAAAAATGTTTACATCAAAAGCTCCCAAATGAGTTGAAAGGCAGAGCAGCACTAAAGTGTGAAATACAAAATGTTCAAAAAGTAAACTACGAAGGCTAGAAGCCTTCCTTCTTATGCACTACGAGGACCTCCAATAGCCCTCCTTAACTCAAGGGGCTTGGCTGCTCAAACTGCAAGTAATCATCCACTTTACAAAAGCTGCTTGGTTTCCCTTGGGATTCATCTTTGGTGGCCTGCTGAACTCTGAGCTGATGGTGGAGAACTCAAGGAAGGGGCCATTGAGTCTAGGAGACACCCTTCCTACAAATCCTCAGCCTTGTTCCCTCGTATTTGGCTATCAGCTGGCTCATAAATGCTTGACCTTAGTCCAAAAGTTGTCCAAAAATATGCAATAAACACGTAGTAGACTTCATGGTCAAGTGACTATTCTCATTCATTCAATTAACATAAATATACTCAAAAGCATGCATAAACTATGAAGAATGGTGGATTAATCGAGAATAATAGTCAAAATGAGCCCAATAAGTTACCCATTTTTGGGGCTCATCATCACCCACCTGCTAAAAGGGTTGCTCATCCTCTGAGCAACTAATCCAACTCATCATCTTTGATTGCCTTGACTGCCTCTCTAACATCCCAGGTTACTAAGGTGATGCCTTATTCTCGGGCATGAAACCCTGCTTTTCTCTCTACTTCCTCCCACTTCCTATGCTCCTCCTCTTCTTTGACCCCTTCCAGCAGTCCTAAAAGCAAGGGAGGACTGAACTTTAGGCCGATCTAGTTGGCTTGCAGATTTTGCATTGACTATTTGTAGAGTGGTACTCTTGTCAAGGCCTTCCTCATCCTTGTTGGGGAGTGGTATTCTCTTATTTTCAGACTGTGGGATAGTGTGTTCCACCTCCTTGTGCAAGCATGAATGTAGTTATCCCCCAATAGTCTTTCCATGTCTTCAAAGTGAGCAATGGCCTGAGTTTGTTGTTCAATGTAATCTGGTAGAACCTGAGGGCTGTTGGCTAGGTGCTAATGGGCATATATTAAGGTTGAGGGATCCTCTAGTTCTGCTCTAATCATGAGTGGCTCACTTAGCTCCCTGTTCATAATATCCTGAATCTCTGCTACTCTCTTTTCCTCATGATTTAACCAAGAGGCCATGCCCATAAGTTGCACATCGCCCAATGCAGCATTAGGGTCCCACAGATTCATGTTTGGAAGGGAAAAGTTGTGTAAATAGAATTCTGATAACTTGGCCTTATCTTTTGCTGAGCTACTGTCACACAAAGCCATGGATTGATGGTAATTTTGAAATGGAATGGTGCCCCTTTGGGCCAAGGTGTTAATTTGGAATTGCAACCATTGATCTTTAAGATATAAGGCATATGACTTGGCAGATTGCCTACATTGTAAGGCTTCTACTGCCCAGTTAGCCATGCAAGCCAGTTGGGCTTCTTTCTCTTGTACCTGTTGCTTTAGAAACTATATTTCCTCTACTGCTTGTGACTCCTTCTCCTGTAGTTGTTTTTTTAGCACCTCAACTTCAGCCTGCACCCTGTCCCCTCTTTGTTGTTCATCAGATGTTTCCTTATCTACTGGAGGCCTTTCTTGCTATCGTTGTTCTCCCAAAATGGAAGGCCTATCTTCCCTATGACTTCCCTGTAGCTATAGCTGCTGTTCCAATAGCTCATTCTCTTCCTATAGTTTGGCCCTTTGACTGCTTTCCACATGCCTTACCATGGCCAATTCTTTTCTTGATTCCTTGAGTTGTTCTTCCAGGTGGCCTATGTCTGCCACACCCTTGGACTTGGCAATCCTCATCCAAGTGTGAGTCCTAACCCTTTCTTATTCTAGTGCAAAGAAAAGTGGAAACGCAAATTTCTGGGGAATTATAATCCCAGCTTCTAACAGGTTGTAGTATGAGCCCAAGCTAGGCTAGGGGCTTGGTTCTAGTATTTCCATGGTCTTTTCCTCTTCCTGTGATGGTTTGGCCACCCTTTCCTCTAGTTTCTTGGTCTCCCTTAACTTAGCTAGAGTTTCCTATAGAGATGTCTCAGCTTCCTGTAGAGTTGTCTTTGATTCCACCAGCCTAATTCTCTCTCTCCAGGTGGAGGTTTTTGGGCTTCCTCATTCACACGTGATGGATATATTTGCAGGAGACTCTTCTTTTAGTTTAGGTGTTGTGTCCTCAATGACAATTGGCACCTTTGATTGAGGCTGGGGTCTGCCCACTTTGATCTGTGTGCTCCTCCTTGCTTTAAACTACATGGAGGTTTTCCTTTTTCTCTTCCCCTTTTGTTTTGGATGTGTGCTTAAGGCTGAAAGCACAATTGTTGCCTCCCTTTCCAATATCTCAAGTGATTTCTCATCTTGCTGTTCTATTTCCCTGCTTCCTATAGAAGTCCCTGTGTCAATTGTTTCTGTCTGTGTTGCTGCTATTTCAAGATGTGTCTTTTCCTTTTGTTTCTATGTGCCTGCTTTGGCTGTGATAGCCTTCATTTAGGGTTTTTCAGCCCTCTCTACTCTACTCTGCATTCTCTTTTCCCTTGGTGTTTGTGTTGTTGTTTCCTCCTCTGTTTTAGGCTCAGTAATGTGACCCATTTCCCCTTTTTCTTTATGTTCTTGTTGTTCTTGAATGTCCTGTGTTCCTTCACCATTGGTTTTTTCACCTTCTTCAGTGTGTTCTCCCTCCTCACTGTTGGATAGGGTGTTGTTGTCGGCCAAAATTCTAATATTGTCATCCCTAGACATGTTTCGGAAGATTTCCTAAGATATGGGGATAGTGTAGGTGTGCAGGGCATCTTCCACTAATAGTTTGATGAGCCCATGATGGGCCAACTGATTCGGGATCCCTTCCTTTAATTTTATACCACATTCAATTAGTGACTAAAGAAGAAAATAGGGAATGATCAGTTTCTTGGTTGGAGGTAAATCAATCCCATGTCTTAGTTCACACAGCAACCTGAAATGGTAACCATAGATGATGCCAAACCTCCCTTCACATGTAATGTACTTCATGATTTGGAAACTGACTTCACTCCAGAGAGGAGGCAAGCTAGTTCTCCTAACCCCGTTTTTGTCTTCTACAGGATGTTCCTCAGGTAGAAGAATGTTTTCTTGGCAGCTTAGCCCAATGACCTCTCTTCTTTGCTCCAAGGGAGCTCTAATGGTAGACCACTAGCTCGACTGATGAGCTCAGGGGTAAGTTCTAGGGTCAAACCCCTAAAAATAAATGTGGCATGTGTCTTTGTTTGAGGTCTCGGAGACATTAAAAATTCCTCAGTTATCTCCTCGTCATGACCCTAAATTTTGTCAAAGAAGGACATCCAATTGGCTAGGGTGAAAAGGTCCACCACCTCAGGATGCTCGTGTAGTTTGGTAGAGTCCAAGGGCTCTTTCCTTATGAATCCCCCTGGCATGATGAGACTGATCTTTTTATGCTTTAATAAGAAAAGGGAATCTTGTTTATGGTTTCCCCTAAACCCAAGAAGGAATTTCTCGAGTTTCCAATATCAACTAGCAATAATTCCCTAGTTTTAAGATTGTTGTTACCCAGAACTCGGCTATCTATTTATGAAAGGAAGAATTTTGTTTCTATAGAAAGAGTATAGAGATCAAGTTTTCTTCTTAGCACACAGACAGATATGCAAATTAAAAAATTTTCATACACAGGCTGGCTTCCAAAGCTGTATATATCTTTCCTACAGGAGAATTTTAAAAATAGGAAATGTGGAGGAGAATTTTGATACAGAAACAACTGGGAAACCCAGTGCAATACACAGGCAAACGTTTTACCTCCAATACACATGCAGATTTTTCCTCTGATTTTCCAACTTGATGTCGTTCAGTTGACCACCTTTGCAAAACATACCATGCATAGAGGATTTTTTTCGAGCCTACCTCGTTTGGAGCTCCAAATTCGACGAAACAAATCCCAGGCTTTCCTGCTCCGGAAAGCTATGCAGTCTTTCCTATAGAACTCTTCTTGTAGAAGACCCCTCGGTTCCTGTAGAATGCCATTGCGCCTCTGAGTGAGCCTGATATGTGGGAGATTTTTGAAAACAGGTAGAAAAATCGGTGGAGGATGACTGGTTAACAGTTTTTGGAAGCAGAGGACGCGTACTTTAGTCGAGGACGTTGCAAGTGCAAAATGAACAAAAGGTGGTGTAAGTTTCATCCGGGCATCGTTTAACTGCAATGTGATTTGTGGTGAGGTAATGGGGTGGCCAGACCAAACCATTGATCCGACGTCACGACCGTAATTTCTCTGTGTGTTTCTGACCGCCATCACCTCCCCTCTGTCGTTATCCACTGCCACCACTACCAGTCTCGACGATTTCTCCCTGAATGGACACTCCACACATGCTGGTTGCACATCTCATCGACAATTTTGAATGTAACTGGGCTCGTTCGGATCCCACGAGGCTATGTAACTGGCCGAGGGTGGCCAGTTGACTGGCCACTGATTACACTCAATCTGAACCATTTCCATAGGCATGCAGCTTTTAAAATACAGTTTATGTAATTGGCGAATGAATTTAGGCACTTACCTGTGTGATCATGGCCGCGTTATGCAGATTTCAGGTCTTGGAACCACTCCTTCATTTGTTGTTGCTTTACGCACGGGTTTTGGAACCCATCCCTTAATTCGTTGATGCTGCATGCACGGGTTTTGGAATACATTCCTTTGTTTGCTATCGCTGCATGCACAGGTTTTGTTTGGCTTCGGCTGCTGATGATATTCTCACGTTCAATATGAGCCCTTTACATGTCTCCTTTGTCATTTTTGGTTGTCCCTGTCTCCAAAGTATGTCTTCCAGAGGGATCAGCTGCTACAAGATTCTTGCAAGATGTCCTGTCGCTACTTCTCCTCCTAGATTGCAAGCTAAAATGAGCAGGGCTATATTGCTAATGAGGGTTTTGGCTGATGAGGAGTCTAGATGGAGATTGGAAGGTTTGGTGAGCAAGACACTACTGCTTGATTTGACACTAAAAGTTCTTGCTGGCAGTATGAAGAAAATAGGGTTTTTTTTTGTGACTGTGTAGGAACAAATAACAGGATGAGTGCAATGGAGGTGTAAAAAAGATGAAAATGGGTAACATATGGTGATGGATGGAAACAGGGGTGTTTGCAGGCTTAGCAAGCAGATTCCCAACCTTCAAATTCTCTCCCGAGATCAATTATGGCCTGTCTATAGGTTCTATAGGATCTTCCTGTAGAAGACATAAAACTTTCCTATAGAAGACACAAAACTTCCTGTAGAAGGTGAAACCTTAACCTGAACGTGATCAAATCTTAGGAAAGGGTAGTGGTCATGGAGGAATTGTTTGTGAGGGATGCTTGCAGCCTGATGCTGGCCTCTGTCCTTGTTTTGGGCGATCCTCCTAACCTGCAATGTCTTCACTGCACCTGCAATTATTCAACAGAGATTAGGTCCATTTCATGTTTTATTTATTTTTTTATTTTTTTTAGAGATAGCTAGGGCGCCTCCAGGAGGCTTTCACCCTCACTATCTACCTTGGGTGCCTCTAAGAGGTTTTCGCCCAAGGATATTTTTATTCTTTTTATGTTTTTTATGTTTTTTCTTTTTCTTCTTTCTCTCTTTTTTTTTTAATGATCAAGGTGTGGGTGGAGTAGAGATAGGGCCCTACTCCACTACTAGCACTGATTTATCCAACGTTTCAATGAACTCCTGCTTAGAAAGGGGCTTCCTGTAGATCTTCAATTGATGCCCATTGACAAGCATGGAGGATGGCTTCTTCATCAATGGTCCTGATAAGGACTGAACCATTGTCGTTGCATTTCTCCACTGTATATGGTCCCAGCCGCCTTGTCCTCAGCTTCCCTTCGAAATCCTTGTATCTCAAGTCATATAACAGTGCCCAATCTCGTCGTTGAAATTGCTTTTCGTTAAGGTGTTGGTCATGCCATATCTTTCTCTGGAGCTGCACCACTTCTGAGTGGAGGAGGGCCTGCATTCTCTGTCCATCCAATCCATTCAGCTATAGTAATATTTCCTATTGTGCATGGCTGAGGTCTAAGTCCAGCTGAGCTACCAACCTCAATGTGTTGTACTCAAATTCTATAGACAGCAAAGCCTTCTTCCCGTAGACCAGCTCATAAGGTGTGAAACTTGTTGTAGTTTTCCAAGTGGTGTTGTAAGCCAAGGTGGCCTCAACCAAGTGATCTGCCCAATCTTTTCTGCTGCTGCTCACTACTTTAGTCAAAATCTCTTCCAAAGCCCTATTAGTGACTTCCACCTACCCATTTGCTTGCGGATGATAAGGGGTGGAAGTTCTGTGCTTAATCTTGTGATAAGCGAGCAGGTCTTCAATCAGGTTAGAGGTGAACTGACTTCCTTGATCTGTGACTAATTCTCTTGGGTAGCCAAACTTGTAGAAGATATTTTCCCTCAAAAACTCAGCCACTTTTTCTTATGTCGCTGCCTTGATTACCTTTGTCTCTGCCCACTTTGTCAGGTAGTCCATGCACACAATGACGTAAGACTTTTTCTTTGAAGGAGGATTGATAGGACCCACAAAGTCCATGCCCCACTTCTCAAATGGCTCGAAAGTCACTTGAGGTTGGAGGGGCATTTCATCCCTCGGAGTTGGTTTCCCCGTCCTTTGACACCGGTCACATTGGCTAATGTATCTTTTGACATCTTGATGAAGAGTGGGCCATTAGTAGCCTCCCTGTAGAATTTTGAAGGTGGTCCTTTTTGCTGCAAAGTGACCTTCACACGGTCCATCATGACAGGTTAGGAGGATGTCAAAAACTTCTTCCTCCCTGACACAACGCCTCAAGATCTGATCTGGGCCAAGTTTAAATAGGTTGCCCCAAATCCAAGTGAATGGGGCACTTTTCCTCATGATTTTGCTCTTCTCTTTTGAGGATAGGTGTGGAGGGAACTGTGTTGAAACAAAGTAATTTGCTATATCAGCAAACCATGGAGAGAGTACTGAAATAGCAAACAGGTGTTTTCCTGGCATTTGATCATCTACCGTCCCTTCTTCACCTGCAGGCAAATCTAATCTAGACAGGAAATCAGCAACAACATTTTCCTTGCCTGGCTTGTCAACAATGGTCAAGTCAAATTGCTGCAATAACGGTAACCATCTAATGATATGAGCATTCACATCAGGTTTATTCATTAAATACCTAATCACAGCATGATCAGTGTGTATGAATGTTTGATAACTAATGATGTAGTGTCTAAACTTGTTTAGGGAATGGACTACATCTCGGAGCTCTTTCTCGGTCACAGTATAGTTTAATTCTACCTTGGACAGGTTTTTGCTGACAAAGTATATGGCTTATGGTAGCTTCTCTTCAACTTGTCCTAAGGCTACCCCTATGGCTTTGTTTGAGGCATCAGTGTGGATGTAGAAAGGTAGGGCCCAGTTTGGACCTCTCAAGATTGGGGCAGTTACCAGCTTATCTTTCAACTCATCCAGAGCCTCTTGACAGTTGTCAGTCCATATAAACTCAACATCTTTCCCCAAAAGACCAAACAATGGCAAGGATAGCTTACTGAAATCTTTAATGAATCTTCTATAATATCCTGCTAAGCCTAGAAAACTCTGAACATCTCTTACCTTTTGAGGAGGCGGAACCTTTTGGATGATAGAAATTTTGTTAGGATCCACCTATAATCCTTGATGAGAACTTGTATGACCTAGCACAGTCGCTTCAGTCATTAGGAATTCACATTTTTCAAGACTGAAGGATAGGTTCATTTCAATACACTTGGCTAAAACTTTTCCCAGGTTAATCAATTCTTCTTGGAAGTTGGACCCATAAGGAGTAAAGTCATCCATATAGATTTCCACCAAATCATGAACCAGCTCAGCAAATATGCTCAGTACCGCTCTCTGGAAAGTGACAGGAGCATTGCATGGCCCAAAGGGAAGGACCCAATAGGCAAAGGTACCCCATGGACAAGTGAAAGTGGTCTTATCTTGGCCTTTCGAGCTGATTTGGATCTGATTATACCTGCTAAACCCATCTAGGAAAGAAAAGAACTTCTTCCCCGCCAGCCCATCTAACACTTGATCTATGAAAGGCAAAGGGAAATGGTCCTTCTTGGTGGCTTTGTTAAGTTCTCGATAATCTACACAGATTCTCCACTTCCCATTTTTCTTGGGCATAAGCACCAGAGGAGAAACCCATTCACTGTCAGAGATGGGGTAGATGAATCCTGCATCCAGCGACTTTTGCAATTCCTCTTTAACAATGTCCTTAAGGGCCAAATTCATTCTCCTCTGAGGCTGCCTGACTGGTTTACAATCCTCTTTAATATAAATGTGATGGGTACAGACCAAAGGGTGGACTCCTTTCATCTCCTTATAGCTCCAAGTGAAAGCATCCAAATGGCGGTTCAGTAGGCTACACGGCGCCTTCTCCTGAGAAGGGGATAGGGATGAGCTGATCTTCAAGGTTCTTTTAGTGCCAAACTCCACATTCTTAACTCTGGGAGAGGTCGGATCAGACACACAGAGGTCTACTACAGCGCTGGCTTGGGTACCTTCCACCAACTCCTCTAATGGCAGCACAGTGGGAGGCGGATTTTGAATCAAATTCTCAATCAGGTCATCCTCGGTTTGAGGGCCTCCCTGGGTGGCTTCCACTGTGCACACTGGTGCAGAGTAGACTTCATCCTCATCTCCCTCCTCCAGCCAGAGAGGTAAGTCATGTTCCAGTAGAGGTTGGGTAGGAGGATAAATGACTAGCTGTTTTGACATAGGCCCATTCTTGATGGTCATGCTCCCAGCCTAACAACTGATGTAAGTGTTAGATTCCTATACCAATAGGTTTCATTTTTCATGATTGACGGTGGTAGTGCTAAATATGTTCATCATTGCATGCTGAAAATGTTCCATATTTGGTATACAGGCAAGGAAAATTAAAAAATGAAAAGAGGGTATGCCTTAAAAGAATAATCAAAATGCAAGAAAATCAATTGGTCAGAAAAAATAGTGAAAATGAACCCCAAACTAAAGACCACGAAAGTGACCAATCTAAATGTCACTGCTATCTTATTTTGCAAGTTCACCATGTGGAGTTACTACTGCTTATTACATTTGATGGATGGCCCAACAGTTCAATCTGGACCATGCCATGTTTGAATTGTTGTTGTAGAATAGAGAAAGAGTATCTGTCCAAACAGTTCAAGCTTGGCAGGCGAGTAGCTAGGTAGAGAATTTAAGGAACCCAACTGCTTAATCTGGGCCCTTAGAAGAAATAAGGGTACATTTAGATAGGAGGACAGTCAAAAGAAAAAGAGGACAATCAGGGTTTGCCAGTTCAAGTGCACCCAATGCAAAGGAAGATAAAATGTTAGATGTATTAGGCTGGGTAGGTAGTTTGAAGTTGCAAAAGCAAGATTATCATTACTTTTTATCTTGTCAGGAAGGACTTATCTCACTTATGGCATTGGCACCATGGCAGTTGCTCGATGGTACAACAAGGAAGCATGACTAACTTCCCCTTCATTCCCCCAGAAATCATTCACTAACATCCCCTCAAGGACCTTAGAATTTGCCAAATAGTCCAGTTTCACTCCATTCTTATTAAAAAACCAAGTTGACATCTGAGTCGACTTAGTAAAAAGAAGCCACATTTCTTGTGTAAAGTTGATTTCTCCACAATCCATTCATTTCTCTATGCTCAAGTTTCCATTATATAAACTTAGCATGCATCCCTTCCTTTTCATTCCATAGAACTCATATTGACATCTAACCCTATTATCTAGCTCCCTAAATCATTTCCACACCCCTATTCTACAAGAAACTATATAAAAATCCCAAAAAACACTAAATATTCCTCCCCATGGAAACTATAGCCAAATACTAAAAGTCGGGAAACATTAGGTCCATTTGGGACCCATTGTTAGCCCCTTCGCGTTCGTTACCCTTGGGATTTATTTAACTTCTGGTTAAAAAAATAACCATATTAAACCCCCCCCGGACATGGAACTATACCTTACCCCGCGCATACATTTTATTATGGATTTCGTTTAATACTTGGTTAAATGAATAACCACAGTCCCGCGCCTAAACACATTAATACTTAACCTAAAGTCTAAAACCCACCCGCAGCCGTGAAAAATTGACGTTTATCGGGCGCGTTGTTCTGCTAAACCCCGATCGCTTTTCCCTCCCGTCCACCGTAGGATCGGCTCTCTCAGATCCGACGGTCAGCATGCATATCGGGCGCCCCTTCGTAGCGGTACGATACTACCCGATGGTCGACGGTTTCACCTTCATACACCAGGACAACTGTCGGCCTCCTATTGCACCGGGCCACCCCTGACACATACCACTCCCATACCAAAAGCGGTCTGATGCAAAACGCTTACCGCCCTCCCCGCTTGCCTACGTCACTTCATGACGACGCCGCCACGTCGCCTGCCACTGCACTGTACCTACACCATGTCACCCGTTGACGTCATCACCCTGCTACTGTGTCATGATGACATCATCATCTACCTCACCCACCACGTCATCTTCCATACCCACTACCTGACAAAAAATACGTCATGATGACGTCATCCAAGGAAAGCGCCAAAAAGCGCCAAATTTCCAAAATTTGGTTAAAAGTCCTGAAAATGACCATTTTTTGTCCATTTTCTATTTTTCACCCGCAAACGACGTGCATGCGCTTACACTATTGAATTGCTTCCAGAGCTATATTGGCCATCAAACCTGCAAATTCGACACCGTAGTTCATCTCCGCAGCTCAACCTATACCTGTTAAACACCCTCGGCACCTTGGAAACAAGTATTTATCCGCATTTTGGCCCGAAACCCCTGTTTTTTATACTTCTCTGTTTATAAGTTGCCGAATGAACTTGTGATTGCTTCCAAACAAGTTCCTACCGATTTCCCACTGACCTGCATACACCATTTAAGCTGGTAATTCACAATAAACCTGCAAATTTGCGCTCTTTCCCTCTGTAAACGTGCCATTATAACACTCTCTGTGTCCTTTTCGCCCACAGAAAACTTCAAAAAATTGTTCAAAGTGTTGAATTGAACTAGTCTAAAGCGCCCTCTTTCCTCTGTTCTAAACCTATTTGCAAAAGGAAAATCATTGCCTCTCATTTTCCTCAGCCCCTCGGGCAAAATTCAATTATGTTTTCTTGGCATTTTGTCCACAGAGCCTGTAATTTGGCAAATTTATGCAAGAAAAACCCAGTCTAAGTGATGTAAATTGATTGTTCATTGTAAACTTCATACAGTGAGATTGGTTTGACATAAAAAATCAGTTGTCATACTGCTGTCAGTAGCCTCATAACCTCTATTCTACTTCCTATTGTTGTTTTACACCTACATTGCAATCAATACCAGCAATATAAGATATGGAGACTCCAGTAGCCTTGAACATTGCTCCTTTAAATTCTCCACACATGGACTTAGAGTGGCTACCATTAGCAGAAAGAGACTTTCAGATCAAAGATATGATGGGCCTTACTTCTCACCTCAAAGCTGTGTGCCAATTCAAACACAATCACAGAAATAACACTGATATTCTAGGGATTTGGCAATCCAGCATGCCCCTCTATTACCTTCCAGAAGTCAATGTGCTACCTGATTTCATTCACCTATGTCATGCACATTATGAACCAACTCTGAGGGAAATTCTCAGTCCAGATGGGTCTGTGCTATTCTATATCACTCCTCAGGCAATAAATGACATGTTGATTGAACCTCCTCAGCCTCTGGTTCCCCTCACAATGAAGCTCTTGCTGGATCAAGGTGCAAGGCTCTCTAAAGTAGAAATATCAAGAGTTAGTCAGCGATTTATGGAGCCACAGTGCCAATATGATCATCCTCCTCCCTATCATCAGGCCTCATTTAATGAAACAGGCAAGCTCATGGTGGACATGATTTCATACATTTTAGGATGCAAAAGAGGAGAATTTGTGGATGAGACTGTATTTTTTCTCCTAACCATATTAACTCCAGGGCAGCCCCCTGCTGTCATGTATGACTATGCCACATTCATAGCAAACAAGATACATGAACAATTCATGATGATGGAGAGAGAAAAAGTGTTTAAATACACTTCTTATATATACCACTTGCTGCTCTACTATCACCCAGATAGTTTCAAGGTTCCTCTCAGGAGATTAGACCCAAAAGGAGAGAGGAGATCTGTTGTTTATTGGACCTTAGTTTTCCATGAAGTCCACCATTCTCCATACACATATTGTGAGTTTATTGACCTATTCATTTACCCAGCTACTTGCCTATTAATGGTGACTCCTCCTACCAGACTTACTGTTGAAATGCAAAGGATCTTGCATCTTTCTAAAGGCTACAACATTGGTGATTGGTACTTCTACCAAAATCACACAGTAATCAGAATTTATGGCTGTGAGTTGTCGCCCTATAAGCTACCAAGATATGTCCCTATGAGACTTTTTGCCTTGGGATATTTCAGGCAATTCAGTAATGCAGACTTGACCCATTTCCATGGGAAAAACAAGAAGGCACAACTTAAAATCAAACACCAGTTGGGTCCCTTTGTTTTCAACAAAAGGGAAGAGGCATGGAAAGATGCATACAACATGCTAGGACAAGAACTCATGTTGAAACAGAGCTTGTACTGGGCACCATATGACCCTGAACACTTTATAAGCCTTAGAAGAATCAAACACAGGCTTTCAGGATATGTGCACCAGTGAATCTCCCACATTGAACAATATGCCAATCAACCAGAATGGGTAGAGGGCACCTTAGATGATGAAGATCTCACTGAAGAAGAAAAATTAGAGAAAGATATGAAAGAAATTGAGAAAAGGATTGACCTGGATTATGTTGCATAGATCACCTTCACACAACCTCAACCAGTGGGAGCAAGCACATCAACTGCTACTTCAAGGCAACCAGCTAAGGAGGCCATATCATTAGCAGAAAAGGGCAAAGAAATTGAGCATTCTAAATAGCAAAGCACAATGGAGGAGCAGCCATCCTCAAATCTGGAAAAGGGTCAAGAGAAAATCCCTTTAACACAAACAAAAGCACCTGAAATCCCTATGCTGCAAACTCCTCACAATGAAGAAAGAGGTAAAAAGAGGGATAGAACAGATGGCACACCCACAGGGACATCCACGAACCAACAAGGAGAAAAAAGGGCAGAGGTTAAACCCCTATGCCGAGGAGGAAATCACAGAAGAGACCATAGGAAACATCAGTGGTGAGGGGACTTCTGAGCAGCAGATCCCTCCTAGTTTGGAAACATCGGCTAGCTCCTTTCAGCAAGAGTAAGAGAAACAACCAGGTGGGGAGGTTTCATCCTTCAAACAGCAGGCCCAAAGGGGCTCAGATATAAAAAAGGCATTCATAGAGATTAAAGCTAGAAACGAGCCAATAAGGTTTTATCTTTACAACCAGTTAATGAGAATGGCTCTGACAAATCAGCAAAGGCTAATGGCAGCCTATGATATGGAAGCAAGGAAGATGACACTCAGTCACTTCAGACCTACTACACAGCAGCCACAGTCAGCCGCAGACTACATCAGAACCAATCTGGAGGTCCTAGAAAAAGGTATACATCCTTTAGACTAGATTGAGTTACATAAGCAGATGGAAGAAATGGTTTATTTTACACTGGCAGACAAGGCTTTATTGGCCGATAGATTTCAGAACTCCTTATATAATACTTCTGCTCAATTAGAGTTGGAAAAAGCATCATCCTTAGCCAAGGATAATGGGATAAAATCCTTGGAGGAGATCATCATAGAGTTGGGACATGATCCCAAAGATCCCAAAGGCACACATGCCTTGATTAGAAAAAAGGAGGAAGACATAGCAGCATTAAGAAAACAAATGAAGGTTCCAGTCACCATACATCCTCAAACTGCAGAAGTAGCACAACAACAGGAAGTAGAGGATGTGGTAAGTCTACTTATGAAGATGAATCAAAGGATAATGGAAACAGAGAAAGTATTAGAGGAAGCTCAACGAGGGAAACAGCCAGAGTTAGCCCCTCATCCATCCCAAACAGCTCCAATAATTACAGCTCCTCCAACAACAGTTACTACAACAGCACCTCCCCCAGGTTCAACTTCAGCAGCAGGTGCATCAACTTCAGCAGATCCAACAACAGCAACAATGCAAGAGACCAGCTTGAGCATGGAGGCCATGATGAAAGAGATTAAGGCTCTAGAATTACAAATGGTAGAGATGAAGGAAACAAAAGAAAATCTAGCCAAGATTGAGGCTATTTATGATAAGTCAAAAATGATAGTTGCTGAGAAAACCAGGGAAGTAAAGGCCCTGGAAAATAAGATAAAGGTCTTGGAGAAAGACCTCACCCTCCATAGAACCCTGACTGAGATAAAAACAATTTTGTGGAACAAAATTGGCCAATCTCTTGCTGAACAATGGACAGGAATACAAATCATTTTTGACCAAGTAGAATTGATGGCTGTAGCTCAGCATGAAACTCATAAACCCAGAACATTGCTAGCAGATAAGCCTGAGCAAGCCACTCGATTGATTCACTTTTTGAATACTAGTACTGGTGACTAGCTGGCAACACTGAACATCCAGAACACGACAGAGACTATAGTAAGAGTCAAGAAAGTGCTGACCATGAGAAATTTTGTCCAGACTATAGAAAGGAAATGCCAGGAAATGCAGTTAGAGGTAAATGCTTTTAGACAGAGGCTTGCAAATTTGCAAGCCAATGGTTTACCCAGCCTGGTTACTAGTGCTGGAAGGCTACTAAAACAGGAGCAGTATGCAAACAGGCTGAGTACCTTCATACAAAATCAAATCACAACATCATCCAACAGTACAGAAGAAGCAGTCCCTCCCACAGGGCAGAGTTTATATGACAAGCTGGAGGATTTGTTTTACATAGATCATGAGGTAGCACACCTTTTTCCAATTTGGCCGAATTATTATACCTACACTGAAGCTGCTGAAACATTATACAAGTTAATAAAACATCAATTACCAACTGAGGGTTGGTGCCAAAGTCTGCTTCAGATTTTAAAGTAGTTTGATTCTCTTCTCATTTATTGTCTGCATGAGCAAGTTGCATTATATGGCTCAGCTACCATAAAATTCAAATTAACAGTGGTTGAAATTCACGCTAATATTCAAAAGCACAGAACAGGTGTCACAGGACAGCACTACAGGACCACATTTCAAGGAAGCGGTCACCCACCGACAGCCAGAGTCAAAAGGTCAACAGAACAGAGGACACCTGCCACAACGAGTAAAGAGCTTTTAATTCCTCAGTTACTGTTGCGCAATTTTTCCACAAATAGTCATTAATTATGTCAAAGTAGATGGATACATTGATGTCCAGATATTTCCCTATGGGATATTTTGTAAAAACTCCTATATATACTTGTAAAATAGATGTATTGGGGGTTGATGATTTCTTCTTTCTGAACTGCGATGTAACATATCAGACTGTGCTAATACAAATGGCCGTTGAAGTTCACTGTGTCTGAATGACCTAAAGGTGGATTGGATGTTCTAGGACTTACTACAGAATTCCTGTGTCATGCTATGGAACAATAAGTTATACTAAACTGTGTTTTATGTTCTCTATATTTGTAAATATCATATATGTTTCATGATCTTAATAACAGAGAAGAAGAATAGCATAGGATTTGTTTGAATGCACCCTATGTTCAATCTCTGCTGTTAATTATGTTTTTCTTCAGAATTAGTCATAAATATGAATTCTTCACTGCTCATGTTTGCACTAGTTCTCTCATTTTGAATACTATTTAGGAACCCTTAATTGCTCCTACACAATATTCATACACTTTCCCTCTGCCAGTATAATGAAAGATTCTTGATTGCCTTTCATTCCCTGACTTCATTCCATCATTTCCAGATTTGAAAGTTATTCCTAGCTTGCCTTTCATTCCCTGACTTCATTCCATCATTTCCAGATTTGAAAGTTATTCCTAGCTTGCCTATCCTGCTCTGCGGTACTACCTTTTCACCAAGAAACTCTTTCAACGATTACATGTTCAGTGACTCCATTGCCCAATGGAAAAAACAGTTATATACTTGCAACCCAGCTCTGTCTGAGATCACCATCCAACAAACTTAAAAGCAAACCCTATTCATCATAACTAGCCTAAAACACTTCAAAACAAAGCTAAATTGCAAAGAGAGAGCCCTCTCTGGTTGCAGGTAGGCTAGGACCTGCAGCTAAAATACTGGTTAGTGGTTACCTCGGTCGTATTCCCTAAAGGAAGCAGGGAACAACCTGAGTGATAATAGTAAGCATCCACAGTAGCTAACCAAGGCCTTCCCAAAATGAGGGGGTATCTAGTGAGTTTTTCCTTTGGCTGAAGGACCAAGAAGTTTGTAGGGTATTCCCAAGAATCAACAGAGACCATGACATCCTACACAATCCCTTCGGGAGTCATGGTGGAGAGGTCTACTAACTACAGTATTGTTGAGGTCTTTCTTAGGGAACTCTGAAGGTTAAGTTTAAGCATAGTGTCCCTGGTCATCACATTAATGGCAACCCCTAGATCAATCAGGGTGTGGGGGATTATGGTGCCATTGGTGTGGACATCAACTATAGGACTCCCAGGGTCCGAATATTTTGGACATGTTACTTGTCCCAACATCAGATCTGATAGTTGTCCTATGACGTCGATAGTTGGGGCATCTCTCTTGCGCCTACCTGGGTGCTTGAAACACTTCTCCTTGATCAATTTGTTGTAGATTGGTACATCTTTTATGGCCTAGAGAAGTGGTATTTTCACACACAACTGTTTAAATTCTCCCAGAAGTTCAGTTTCCTCTGGGTTTGGTTGCGTGGTTACCATTAGTCTCTCAGGAAAGGGTGGAATGGCTTTGGGTTCACTTTCTTGTTTCTCTTCCTCATCCTCCGGAGGAGGAGATTGGTGATCTGGAAGGACCTTCCCAAATCATAGGTTGATCTCCTGAATCTCCACAGCATAGGTAGGGCATGTTGTCTCTCCAGTATATACCTGTTGGGCCTGCCTGTTATTGGGGTTTGGGTTCAGTTGAGTAGGCATCTGCGGTTGTCTTGGAGGAGCAGGAGGTAATGGTTGTGGTTGAGCAGGTGGTGGAGGAAAAATAGTGGGAGGAGAGTTGTATTAGGGCTTCCACCCTGGCTGAGGTGCATTCCACTGAGGTTGTGGTTGAACGTGAGAGTGAAACGAATGAGCAGCAAGTTGAGTATGGTATTGAGATGGATAAGACCAAGGAGGATGTGTGTACCAAGACGGATGAGCAGGGGGACCCCAAGAACGTATGTGAGTAGATTGGTTGGGGTTTTAATAAGTTTGGGATGTCCCCTGCATCCCCTGCTGGTAAGGTTTGGATCCATGCGGCCTCCTTTGGTTGAGGAAGTAGAGTGGTTCAGTGGCTCCCTCAGCCCCTTGGTACATGGCTTTAAGTTCGGGTAAGGTTGGGCACTAGTTTGTAGGGTGGTCTTCCTCACAAACAAAACATACCTCTACTGAGTGCAATGGACACTCGTTCTTAGGATGCTTCCTTGTACATCTGGGACAAAAGATGGCCAACGCTCTCTCAACTTCCTCTTTCATCTGTTGGATTCGGAAAGTATCCAGTTGAATGGAAATGGTCTGTCTCACCTCACTTTTAAGGTCTTCCATCTGATTTGTAAACTCATGTTTGGAGAAGGTGGCACTAGTTGAAAGTGGATTCCCGCTACCTCTTTTCCAAGCTACCCTAGAGTGGTTTCTAAACACAGTCTTTATGTCATCATAAGGTAGTTCGTATATGTCTCCGCCAACTAGCAAATGGAGGATATCTAGAAGGTCTTCAGGGACTCCTCGGCGCAGAAGCAGCTTCAGAGATTCAGGGTCAAGTGTGCACCTGGCACTTTTATAACTAAGTTGGAACCTTTCTTCATAGTCTTCTAAAGGTTCATCACTTCCCATGGTCATCCGAAAGATTTCTCCCTTCGTTTCCTTTGACCTACAGTAGTCCCGGTATTTGTTTTTAAAGGCTTGCTGCATTTGAGCCCAAGTTGTGATATTGTTTCTAGGTAACCCCATGAACCAGCGTAGGGCTGCATCCTTGATGGTAGATGGAAAGAGTTTCAACTTTTACTCATCTTCTGCATAGTCATAATTTCGAAAAAGGATCGAAAACTCAAACAAGAAGGTATCAAGGTCTTTAGTGGTCAATCCATGGAAGTGAGGTAAGGATGTGGGACTTATGTTTTTCATTTTCGTGTCTCCATTGGTCTCTCGGATGGGAAAGGCACCTTCTATTCTCTCCTCATCTCCTATACCGTTTCTGTATTCAGCCATGGTCTCAAGAGGAATGTTCTCTTGCTCTTCTTCTGTTATAGGATCTTCGTATATCGCTGGAGGTTCACCTATAGGTTCTTCTCAATCACTACCACTAAAGAAGAGAGAAGGGTGACTCAGTGATGTAGTGGGGGTGTTGGGTAAGAATTTTCCTGTATTGTCTCTATTCTTACGAGGCATGAAAGGGAATATTTTTTGCTGATTTTTGGTGTTTTTTTTTTCTGCTTGTACCTACAAAACTGAAATTGATTGAACTGCAACTAACTAAAATCTATCTTACTAAAATGAAAATGTAGAATTGAAATGAAAGAAGGAAAGGACTAATCTATGTTGCTGAAATGAAATTGCAAAAATGAAATGCTAAGCTACGCTTGCCGAATGGAAATTGCAGAATTGAAATGCTAATCTATGCTTGCATAATTGAAATTGCGGAATTGAAATGCCAATCTATGAAAGCAAGAAATATCTAATCTACGTTTGCTGAAATGAAATGAAAGCACAAAATGTCTAATCTACTTTTGCAGAAATGAAATTGCAGAATGGAAATGAGACAACTACTCTACTCTTGCTGAAATAAACTACTCAGCAGAAGGTTGCAGTAGAAAATAAAAGAAAAGCAACAATCACAAATACTCTGACGCTTCCCCGGCAACGACGCCAAAAATATGGTGGGCTCCAGTATTGCAGCAATAATGCTGCAACTCCTGGCACTCCCTTCTTTACTTTTATCAACCCGATAGTTCATAAGAAACTTGGAAGCGACGGTGCTATATGCACAAGTACTAGCTCTTGCCGCAGGCTGTCATTGGGTCAGTTGGCACAAGTCCACTAGGAGCTTAAGACAACTTCTATTAGCTTTTAGAAGAAGCTTTTAACTGTGATGGATGAAAGCTAACTCAATGGAGGCTAATCTACTTGCAGAAAGAAGCTGAAAGATGAAAGGAAATGCAAACCCTAGTTTTACCGACTAACCCTATTGATGCAAGAAAAAGGATGGAAGCATAGAAATGGATGCCATTGACTCTTGGGAAGGTAAAGTGCATGTGTCTAAGCTACTTCTGAAGTGAAATCTGAATAGGAACATCTTTTTGTATTTTTGAGTAATCTTGTAGAATTATTATTCATGGGCTTTAACTGTTTTTCACTGTGCAGAGGTTGATTGGCATAAGGAAATGGGGTAGGTGCTTGCAGGAGGTTTTGAAAGTGAGAAGAGGGCCTAAGGGGTCCCTAGCCCCCTTCCAAAGAGTTTCAAAGCGTTTAGATCTCAAAAAACCGCTCTCATGAGCTTCTACATGAAGTCTGCAGGGGTTCTATAGGATGTTCTACATGATGTTCCAAAAGGGGATTTTGGAGGGTTGATGGTGGAAGAAAGGTGGAAAAGTGGAGATGGAGGTTGGATGACGGTGTGAAGAGGTCTAGGACTTGGTGAATGAAGCTAAGGAGTGATTAAAGTGATTGTATTTGTTCAAGGATGGAGGGAGCAATGATGCACAAGAATGGAGAAATTAGGGCAAAGTGGAAAAATGTGAAAATGAAGGGGAGGAATCTGAGCTAGGGGGTTGGAGCAGGTTGTCTGATGGAGGAAGGGTAGGCAGGAAGGTATCACAGTTTTTCTGCACACTATTTTCCAAAACTGACCAAACAAAGACTATGCAAACCAAAGATCTAGCTATTTTGACCTAATTTGACCTAGCAACTAGTGACCATGATGAATAGAAATTTATTGGTAGAAAATCATGTAAGATAACTATGAAAACTAAGCAAGAACAGATCTAAGCATGTAATCACAACTGGTACCAACTTTTGCAACTAAGAATCTAACACTAGCAATTACATGAAGAAGCAAGAACAATGTTTTTGTGGCAGCAAGGACACCTTGGTCTCAGCTCATGGTCCCAAGGAGGGAGAAGAGAGATTAAGGGTTGCTTGATGGCCCTTTTTGAAGATCTTTTCTATTACCTACCTATCAAATCAACCTGAAACATGAAAAGCTATTTCAATCATCAAAAATGACCTAAGTAAGCAAGCAAGATTTTAATCTATTAGCAGAAATTATTCCATGAATACAGCAAAAACATATAACAGTACATAGAGGAGGTCCTAGAAATTGGGTTGGGCCCAACCCCAAGAGCTACAGGCTCCTAAGAAGAAGCTCAGAGCTTATGCAAAATGAAACTGATCTCCATTACTTAGAAAATAACCATGTCACAAAAATGTTTACAACAGAAGCTCCAAAATCAGCTGAAAGGAAAAGCAACACTAAAGTGCGAAATACAAAATGTTCAAAAAGTAAAATACGAAGGCTAGAAGCATTCCTTCTTATGCACTACGACGACCTCCAACAGCCCTCCTTAACTCAAGGGGCTTGGCTGCTCAAACTGCAAGTAATTAGCCACTTTACAAAAGTTGCTCGGCTGCCCTTAGGAATCATCTTTGGTGGCCCGCTGAACTCCGAGCTGATGATGAAGAACTCAAGGAAGGGGCTATTTAGTGCAAGAGACACCCTTCCTACGAATCTTCAGCCTTGTTCCCTCGTATGTGGCTGTCAACTGGCTCATAAATGCTTGACCTTGGTCCAAAAGTTGTCCAAAAATCTGCAATAACCACGTATTAGACTTCATGGTCAAGTGACTATTCTCATTCATTCAATTAACATAAATATACTCAAAAGCATGCATAAACTATGAAGAATGGTGGATTAATCGAGAATAATAGGTAAAATGAGCCCAATAAGTTACCCATTTTTGGGGCTCATCACTTATGTGTTCCATTGCTCTGTAATATATAATTTTCTAACAATCGTGATTCTTCAAAATCTTGTTTCTGTGATCAAAATGAAGAGAAAGAAGTGCTCCAAGATTTCTATAGTTGGATTGTCTTAATAAGTCAAGAAGATTGGAAGTGTAGTAGATGTTAGTGAATTAAGAGCAGATGTGAGTAAGAGTTGGTCAATCTTAAAGGACATGTTTTTCATCTTCCACCTTCTTAGTATCACAAATCTAATAGATTTTATCATCCCAATGAGTCTTGGTAGTATAGCACCACCTTGTTTCACTTTGAAGCTCATGAGAATTAGTTCTTATCCTAGTGATGTTAATTTTTTTCTTAGTGCTGGTCAACACAGAGAGATAATTATGGTTATCAAGGGTGGGGTTGATCACCTCCTTATAGTATCTTAGCTTCCTTTTACCCTCCAACTCCTTATCATCCCACAACATGTCCTTAAAATTGAAGGTAATAGTATATTTGACACTATCTTTTCTTCCCATGATGATCTCCTCCTTAATCCCCTAATGGTTGAGCCAACACTCGGCATCCTTATGCCACTGGCACTTGAGGTGGAGGTGGGGTTTTTGACTAAATTTGGAAGAAATTTTTGGGAGCCTCTTGGATTCCATATTGTAAAGCTTCTTCTTATACATCATATATCTAAACATAACTGAAATTTCAACGGGGAACATGCCAAATTTTATCAAGAGGATAGGATATGGAGTATTTTCCTTCATATTTCGGTTGTAGGTTATGAATTTATATTAAATCACCTCAATCTTCCTCCACAACTCTTTGGATATACTGAAACCCCAAACGTCACATCTGTATTAGACAATAGGGGTGACGAGAGTCTCCAAGAGGAATATTTTTTACTCCAAATGCAAATATCAAATGAATTACAATTTGTTTCAAGCTCATAATAAGATTTCCATCCTCCAATAATCCTTTTCTCAATGTTATAATTCTAGTTAAGCTGATGAGTAAATTCAATGCCCAAATATTTGTAAGAAGAAACTTGCTCTAAAAAATTGTTATCATAGATGAAACCACCATGGGTAGTATTTTTTTATTTAAAGATCATGACTTTAGTCTTTTCGGTATTAATTGTCATACCCATCTTGGAGCAGTAGACATGAAGAGTCTTAAGCTGCTTATCTAGTTCATCATGGATTTTTGCAAGGGCACCAATCATCATAAAGGAGAAGAGTAATGATTATACCACCAAGATCGATTCCCTTGCAACGTACAGTTTCCAAACACTCCTCAAGCTTATCGACGTAAATGCCAAAAAGGGTAGGGGATAGGGGACACCCTTTCTTAACCCCAATATTTCATTTAATATCTTTAGACTACACTTTGTTGGGATTAATCTTGGCAATGATAGTCTCGTAGAGTGAGATCATAATAATCCTCGGTTTAGGAGGAACCATGATCTCTCCAAGTCTCTCTGAGAGCTTATCCATAGGAACAATGTCAAAAACTTTTCTAAAGTCCACAAGACAACAAAACAGATCGACTTTACTATTGTGACATTCTTCTGCAATGATCCTCAAAGTGATAAGATGGTCGATAGTTGAGTGATGTCTCCTAAAAAAAGCTTTCCCTTTGGCTCTTTTACCATGGTTTTCAAGCCAAAGGCTAAGATTCTTTTAAAAAATAAGCCCATATATCTTGGTTAGGATGTGGCTAATCATAATGGTCATGTAGTTAGAGATAACACTTTTGTCCCCATTTGTAAAGATAGGCACAATAAGGTTTTGTGTCCAAGGCTTAGGGAAGCCATGTTGTGTAGCCAAATTCAGAATCTTGTGGAGATGAGGAATGATGATAGATCTTCCCATTTTAAAGATCTGAGCTTGGTATCCTTCAATATATTTAACTTTCCCGTTAGCGAGCTTATTAATCCCAAACTAAAAGTCTTCTAGGGAAAATACATCATCCTCAATGGGAGTGTTTAAGATGGTGCCCATGGTGTCTGGAGAGTCATACAACTACTTAAGATATTTGTCCCAATTTTCTATGGGTATAGAGTGATTATCTCTAGTTTTACACACAAGCACATTCCACCAAAACTTTCTGGGTGCAACTTTAGAAAGGTGAACAAAATGTTCTTGTTTCTTATTACTATATGAAATTTTCTTCCTCTTGATGAGAGATTTGTATAGAATTATATTTTGAAGCTTAATGATTTCATCAGGAGCACCTTTGATTGCTTTCCTAACAGTTTTACAATCTTTGTCATACTAAGGGTTGGAAGTTATATTTTATGCTTATACAAAATCTCATTAGAGAAATTTCTAATGGTAGTGGAAAGGGTAGTAGTAAAAAGGTAATAAATTTGACCAATGTTGTTAGTATAAGTTTGGGAGCCTAAATCCCTTAAGAAAAGTTTGACATTACCTCTATCAAAGCGAATGTGTGTTTTTATTTCACTGGTCTCCTACATGTTGATGGTGTGCATAACAAGATTGAGGGATAAATATAGAGGTCTTTGGTCAGAGTTAGGCTCGTACCTATTAAGTAGCTCAAAGTTTGTAATACGGTTGAGGGCATGGGTGTTAGAAATCACATAAAGCATGGCAATGCTACCCAACCCATGGAAATAGGTCATCTGACCCAAGAGATTCCACTTGTTAATACCATCACAAATAATTAGGTCTGGGATCTACAAATTTTGAGGAGCTCAGTGTCGAATGTTCTCGATTATGTCTTTAGAGTTTCTCTTGAATCTATTAGCTAAGTTACTATCTTCATCAATCCACAAGGGGTCCACGTTAGAGTAGTTACTTAACATAATATCTTGGTTAGTAGTAGTTCTAGCATTAAAGTCCCTAGCCAAAAACATATTACCTTCATTCCTTAGGTTTTAGATTTATGTTTCCAAGGTATTGAAAGGATAGTTCTTACGCAAGTTGTTTTTCCTAGGGGATGTAGAATTGATAGAAGTGAAATAGCAGATTGTAAGAAAGATCCTATTAGTGGTAGAATCAAAGATTTTGATCCAAAAGCACTGATTGAAGAGGTTGATTTTATGAAGTTGGATGTGAGAGGAAACAATGTTCCTTATACGATAGGCTATACCACCAAAACCATATGAGATGATTTCTTATTCCAATTTAATAAAAGGGCGAATCTGTCAGGGTGAGGGACCCTAGATTTGTCATGTTCCAAAGTATCAACTAAAAGAATAAGATCAATATCACTCGGTATCTAACTTTACATAGGAAATTTACACCATGGAAAACCACAAGAATTCCAGAAAAGGATCGAGAGTGAGGCAAGTCCCTATTTATCACTTGTGTTTGGGAATCTGTCTCTAATAATATCTTTCATATTCATAATGATTGCCCATTCCCCTTCTTTTCTTTCTTCCTTAACCTTTTGGACTCCTTTCCTAAGCTCAGCTTGGTCTTCTAGAAATAGATCTTCATTTATAAAGATTCCTATTCCTTTTTGGGTTGGGGATTTCTTGAGTATATTCAATTTATGGTCATTATATATGCCCTTAACACGGACTAATCTCTGTTTATGCTCAAGTATCTTTCCTACCCTTATTTCTTCTCTGAGATAGGTTGTTTGAATTTGAGATTTTGTTTTTAATTGTTCTTTAACTATTTCTAATGTGTCTTCATTGCTTTGTTCTTATATACCAACAATTATAAGATGTAAGTCTCTTTTGTGGCACTCATTGTTGAGTACCATTAGTTTATTAATTTCCTCTTGTATTGGTTTAATAATTAATTATTTCTCTATGTTATTTAGGATTAGTTATTATGTTGTCGTACTTTTAGATTTTTAATCTTTCTTTTCAAGATTTCATTTTCTTTAATCATTGCTTGCTTGTTATGTTCTATTTCTTGAAATAGACCTTTCATTCCTTGGAGCTCAATCTCGAGTTTGATTATATTATTTTCTGACAATTTATGGTCATTGTCAATCATTGTAGTTAATTCTAGTTTAAAATGGTTTTGTCTTTCTTCTCTTCATCTCTCTAAAGATTCAATGTACTCATAAATACTCTCTAGGTTAATTTTACTTGGTCTCCCTTTGCTAGAGGGGGGTTTAGGAATATGATTGGAAGTACTCATAGTGTAAATAAGAAAAACTTAACAAGAGGAGGGTAAGTGGGAACGTATGCACCTATCAGACTTGTATTCACTGTTGCAGAACCAATGCGAGACTACTTTGCCACTGAAGAGAGATATTACCATGTGTTTTCCACAGAAGACATTAGGTTTGGATTATGCCTTAAAATGATTTTGTTTCCTTAAGAGCTTGTTTTCCTCAAACATAAACAAATACGCCAACCATCCAAGACCTAAAGGCATATAACATGAGTGAAAACATGCCCCATTTCGGAGCACCAACACATAATTCTAAGTCGCATTGTTTTTCTTCAATAACAATGATGAGTCAACTCGCATTCACAGATAACAACCAATAATAAGTGTCCTCTCTACTACTTTTTTGACTAAATTATAATAAGATTTCTCACTATTTAAATATATATA
>APFE030227573.1:0-72039 GCA_000404065.3 Pinus taeda
GCAGCTTGTACAGAGTTCCAATCCAAACTCCCCACATCAATACCAGTGCTCCTCGAACCATCTTGCAGGTATCCTTCTCGAACACTGTCTTTACACCTGCATCATCCCACTTGCTTACAGAAATCAGATTTCTGGCCAATGCAAGAATATGCAGAACACTCGGAAGGGTTCTAACCCTTTAACCTTGCAACTTCAACTTTACTTTTTCACGACCAATGATTCTAGCCTTCCTATCATCTCCTAAGAAGACATCACCACCATCATATTTCTCATACTCGTAGAACCACTCTCTATGGGCAGTGAAGTGAAAGGATGCACTTGAGTCAATCAACCATGCCTCATGATCTACATGTGTACTTGAAGAAGCCAAGTACACATCCCCACCTTGAGGTGGTTTTCGCCTCTGAAGAAGGAGCATCATCAGATCCCTTTCCTCTATCAGGAGCTTTAGATTTACACTCCCTTCTGAAGTGCCCTTCCTTTCCGCATTTCCAGCACACCACCTTTGTAGGTTTTCCTGGAGATTTAGATCTCCCTCTAGATTTAGATCTCCACTCGATGACTTATTTTTGTTTCTGTTCTGGGACCGTCCTCGTACAAACAAGGCATCACCATTCTGGTTGTCCATATTTTTCCACCTCATCTCCTCCGTCAGCAAGGCTGAGACTATTTCATCAAACTGCAAAGCAGTTGCATTGCTACCTATTGCAATAACCAGACTATCCCACGAGTCTGGTAGAGAACACAACAAACTGATGCACTTATCTTCATCTGAAATTTTAATATAAACAGATAATAACTGACTTACCACAGTATTAAATGCATTCAGATGCTCTGTCACCGAGTCTCCATCTTTCATCCTCAGGTTATACAGCTTTTTCCGCAGGAACAGTTTAATCACCAGAGACTTAGATTGGTACAAAGTCCCTAACTTGTCCCATAAAGCCTTCGTCGTAGCTTCCCCTGATACATTCAACAATACTGAATCTGGGACACACAATCGTATTGTGCTCTTTGCCTTCCGATCCAACTTCTTCCATTCTTCATCGGTCACTCCCGTTGGTTTAGTACCCGGATCTACCGTGATCCACTGATATTTATCCACCAAAAGATCTCCATCTTGAGTTTCCACAACTCAAAACTCTGACCATTGAACTTCTCAATCTCTATCTTTCCGCTGCTCGCCATCTTCTTTCACCACCAGAATCGATCTCGCAGATCTCCCACTGGACAGGGTCTACCATAGGCCCGAGCGAAACCCCTCAGCAACAAAGGCATCCCCTTGAAGCCAAAATAGCTCTGATACCAAATGTAGGTTTTAACCCCGTACAGAAATTACTTGCATACGAATTCTCAATCACAGGAAAAATAAAAATGCGAGAGCATAACACATAAAACACATATACACAGAGATTTCCCACTGGATCTCAAAACCGAGACTACCAGCTTGATTTTTCATATATTCCTTTCAATGTTACAATACATATTTATACATGCCGAAGCATCCAATACCATGGACCGAAAACCATCGGCATCCAAAACCATGGACCGAAAACCATCGCGTCCAAAACCATGGACCGAAAACCATCGCGTCCAAAACCATGGACCGAAAAAACCATAGGTAGGTTCGCCCAACCTAATATAAGGTCCAAAAAAAAATTTCTCGGGGCACTGCCCTGAACCCTGTAGAGAGGGGCTCCGTGCCCCCTCTAACCCCCCGGTTCATTACGTAGGTTAGTCGTGGAAAGAATATAACACAACGCAAAAATTATCTAATATTGCATAGATACGAATAATACTCTATCCAACATCCCCAATTGTCTGCGCCTCCTGAGCATTATAGATCTTAGGCATACCACCTTAATACAATAAACAATCCTTCTTGAGAAGCTCCTTACCACATATATAAAATTTCAACCATCACCTCTATTATGCTACTGTCCAGGCTTCGACCCATGCCACTTGTCAACTTCATTAAATTTCTTGTAAAGAAAAAAATTATCTTTCTCACATGCATCCCGAGTTCTTCCTTGATTCGAAGACCATTTACCATTAGTCTTGTCATTCCCTTTCCATCACTGCATGTATTTGGTTTTACAATTCAGTCGCTCGTAACAGTGCTTCAACTTCCCAATGAATTTTCTGAGTGACCGAGGCTCATCATAGTCAATATGATCCTTAAATCCTAATGGAAATCCACTAATAAATATTTGAACATTGGTTTTCGTATCCTTAATACATGACACATACCTCAACAACTCCAGGAACTTAGTTGTGCACTCCTGATTCATCATATATCCCATATTCAGTGCATAGAACCTTTGACCTTTCCTTCATAGCACCTCTCTAGAAAATACATCTTCCTGAAAGTCTCTTGAACTCATGCCAACTCAACTCCTATGTCCTAATGTATCTGACCTTCTTCACATCCTCCCACCAAATATTTTCTTTCCCATTGAGATTAAAAATAGCTATTATGGCCTTCATTTTCTTTGTATAGTCATGCAAATCAAATAATTTATTCATCCCAATTAACCATGCCTCTACATCTTCCAGTTCCTTTAACTCTCCATCAAATGTAGGTGGCTTTGATTTCTTGAACTCATTCGAAAAAATATCCCTGTCACTCTTCCAATAAGGATGACAACAATGATGACCATGATTCCTATCTAAATGTGAACTAGAGTAGAACCCATATCCACTACCTCTCCTATCAGATGTATCCAAAATTTTTCCATCTATGACCATGTAATCCCTATCCAACATGTTCCCACCATGAGACCTACTACCATATGCCCCATTAGACGTGTCCTACCATCCATGACTAATCCTAATCTATCCTTATCTATGCATTTTGGCATACTCTTAAAGATGACTGCAATGACCTATTCTTTCTTCCTTTCCATGGAAATTATTTCTTGTAACTAAGTGATCATATCATTATCTGCTTTGTAACTTTTGATATCTTCTTTCAAACTTATCAAAGTGTATGCTAAGTCAAGAGAATACCCATCCCTTGGCTACTGATCTGATATGTAAGGAGATCCTTGTGTACTATAATTTACCATTTTTCTAGTCATATTTGATCCTATACTTCTTGCAAACATACCATGCTAGCTAACAAAATATAAACACAATCAACATTGCTCAGTGAAGTTCAAGGGAGGCTATCCCATTTGAAAAATTAGTCCATGTTAGCACGATACATGTATATGCATAATAATGTCAATATACCAACATCATCTCAATCATCATCCAAGTTACCATCCATGATATCAAAAACTATATCACCAATTAGATATAATGCATGCATAACACATGTATAGACAACTGACATGCATTAAAGACACACATTCTACCCATCTAGTCTAAGTATTAAACCATGCTCTGATACAAATCTGTAACCACCCATCCCACATTTACCCAACTTCACCAGACTACCAAGGTAGACACTAGATGGAGAGATACTATGACATGACCCAACCTCCTAGATCCCATTAAAGAAGTGGGGATGGTAACTGACGATAGAATGACCTTTCATAACATGTTACAAGTGCTACAAGAAATTTAGGGGCTGAGAAACCATCCTAGGTGGCCAAACCCTGAGATGGACCACTTGTTCTATGCCATATTTCCCCAACCTCTCCCACAATAATCCCTCCATGTGGTTGGAAGCCTCCAACCACATTCACAAGAATGAATTCCTTATGATCCATCTGTAATCTAGTCAAAAGAATGAAGTAATTTTGAGTGGATGATAAATCTATGTGCATGTTTTGTTGAATGTAGTGCTACCACAAGTGGTGATAATATAGGTTACAATGATATCCATCTAGGTTGTGCATATTTCACTTTCACACATTGTATTCCACAAACGTAGTTTTCTTAATTGAATGGAAAACATTCATGTTATTTAAAGATGTTGAAACATGTCTCTAGCCTTAAAATAATTTTAATATTAGAGCACATGATGGCACAGAAAAGTGATTTAATACCATTTGTTATTTTCCCTATCTACTAAAATATATAATTATAATAAAATAGATATAACATATCCACGAAAAGAAAATAAATAGTGTAATATAGAAAGAAATATAGTTTTGGGAAGGAAACAAACATAACAAAAACTGGAAATTAATAGTAGTAAGCATATATTTCTTTATATTCATAACTACATTTGTGTTCACTTGCCTCTTCAAAGGGGTGACCTCCAACATCATAGATCCAAATCTAATAAAATTCAGGTGACAACTAAGTACATAACTTCAACTTCGATATATAGTTTATAATTTACCAAAAACCTAACCACCCAGTGGATGCCCATTTATGAGGCTTAAACAACTAACAAGTGAAATTTGTTCAATGAGGTAACTTACGTTATTGATTTCATAAATACGAGGTTCAATACATTATGCAACAATCTAATCCACTAACTAGGCCAATTGAAATGGGAATCTAACAGAGAATCTCTTCATTTTATCCAAACTTACAAGAAAATAATTAATGTAATAACCTTGCTTTATGAGAATTCACATAGCGATTTATGGTTAGACTTAGTAAAAATGTAGTTACAAAAAAAATCACCAAAATACTCAAATTATATTTTCAAACTCTAAAGAGATAGTAGAGGAATATACTTGAAATTAAATTACTAATTCCCTTGATATTATGAGCAATTTAGATAATAATTTTATACCATAATGTCTCGCAACAAATTTTCACAAGAAAATAACATTTCTTAATTACGTAGATAACTAAAAATTTAAAAAACTATAAGTAATTAATTATAATTGGAATCAAGTAAGTCAATTTCATCTACAACACATAATATTTTTTCGGAGGAAGCTTGGATAGAAGAGAGATATTTGTCTATTAAAAGATAAAATATAACATATTTTACCTTGTTCTATTTATCAACACATTCATTACCCAAACATGGTATTGAGATTTGGTACCTTGGGAGGTACTCCAAGCTCTAGGTTTCAGGGTTTGGAGCTTGGAGCACCACAAAAGTACTTTGTGGCATTGGAACCCAATGTGTGGGATTTGCAACCAAGTGTGTGGGTGTGAATGTTTGAGGATTTTTTGAGATGTGATTATTTGAGATGATAAAGGACCTCAAGAGAAACCATTGGTAATGACAATCACTCAACTCTAATTTATCTATCATGAAATGTGAATTTGTGAAGTTATAGTGTGGGCTTGTGCATGAAGAGTTAACATTAACTTGATGTTTAAGAGGCCTTATGATAGTTTTAAAGTGCTTTTGGATGAATTAGAGAAGCCCTTATTTTTGGTAAAAGTATAAGGTGAGTTTGGAGTCATTTCTACACCATCCTTATGCAAAAAAAAGACAACTCGACTTGAAGGATAAATTTTTTGTTTGGATCGCAAATTAGGAGCTACTTTAGTGAAGGAGGGAGGAGGCATTTTTTCATGTGATTGTTTGAAGTTTAGATCAATATACAAGAAGGATGAGTGGCGAGGAATTTTTTTTGAGCTTGTTTTGGCATGAATTATCTTACCTAAATAAGCTGGGCGGGTGTCTATTCTGTGGTGACTAGGCCGTAAGCTAGTAGTGGTTTTCTGGAGGGCTAAACAAGCCAATTAAAGGGTGCTAAATCAGTTAGGTTGGGTAGTGAGTTTCCATACTCAAATAAGGGAGAGCGATGCCATTTTTTTGTGATATTTGATCACAGTTGGAGGCATGGTGAAAGATATAGTTGTTCCGTAACCAATTATTAGTCTTCAGTTCATGAACAACAATTTATAAGGTGTGCTTCTCCTTTATTTTTTCTAGGCGTTGGGTCTAGTTTTCAACCCAATTGAATGGTTTGTTATTTTTTTATTGGTCATTTGGGGTCTATTGGAGGGCAGCATGATATTTCCCAAATGGAGACCTAACTGCAGTGACTTGATTCAATAAGGGTTGCTATGAGTGGAAGTTGTTGTAGCTCAAGGTTTAGCGAACCTTGAAGAGAAATTCTCTAGCTCATGTTCATTATTGAAGAATAAAATTTGATGATCATATGTGGCCTCCTACCCTATTTTTGTCTTCATTGGAGTAACGCAAAAATATGATAGTGGGAAGACAACTCCAAAAAAGAGCCAAGGAACAATAGTGGTCACAAGTCTCAAAGTGTTATTTCCTTAAAGGACGAAAGAGAAACTAATGAGCGTGAAGACCCTATGTTGTCATGATAGTTAGACTTATGATCAACTAGAGGATAGATTGGAGAGCCATGTTTAGTGGCATAAAGGAGTTGTTTCATTGATAGAGGTAGTTTCTACAAAAGGGAAGTGAAGGATATGTAGTGTATAGGATACGACAAAGAAGTTGTGATGGTCGACTACATCAACTAGATCATCAATGTATCTTGTATTTTGTATTATTGTACTAGTTGATATTTGAGCCTCTTTATCCATGTTACAGGAGCCCTAGACTATTGTATTATCTCAATTGGATTAATATAATGAATATTGGGTTATTGTACAAATTGTGTAATATGTTTTGTATATTTTGTGAACTAGTATCTTTACTATTATTTATTGTTCCAATGTGCAAAGTAGACCCGTTGTGATTTAAGATTCTAACCTAGACACCAATATTGTGGAAAAACAACATGGTAGAAGAGCTACTTTGAAGGGAGAGTGAAACAGAGTGTGCACAATGGAGTACAACTTAGGAGGGAATTGGTCACATTGTTGGTGAATGGGTCACAACATTATCGAAGTTACATGTTGTTCCTCGGTATGAGAATAGGTTGAAAGGGTTGTATAACTATGGGCTATGGAAGGAAAGGATCAAGTTATGATTTTAGGTCAAAAAATATAGTAATGTTCTGATAAATCCATCAAGAAGCTAATTAAACTTAAGGAGTTAGAAGTGTACGATGAGTTGGATACAAAGGCGAAGTTTATATCCCTAGATGGTGTTAGAGATTCCTTAATACCTCATTTGTCTGGGAATAACACTACACATTAAATGTGGATGGATCTTTAGAATTTTTCCCAGAATAAGAATGAAAAATGGGTCTTTTTATTAGGGAATAAGTTGAAGTGCACTAAGATCATAAAGGGTGAAGCAATGACATCATACCTTACACGGTTGTCTCAATTTCATGATGAACTTGCCATCGTCATTCTTAATATTGTAGATTCAAATATAGTAAACATTGATTTGAAAGGTTTCACCAAGGAACAAATGCCCTTCTTCAAGGAGATCATTTCCAGAGAGAATTTTCTAGACTATAATTGGTTGTAGGATGACTTCATTCAAAAAATTTTGTGAGGCAAGGATCTTCATCTAAAGAAGAAAGATTCAGATGATGGCATCGTACTTGAAATATGCATGAAGGGAAAGTACAACAAGGAATTGAGTAATATCAAGTGTTTCAACTATGGCGAGATCAGTTATTTTACAATGAGATGTTTGATGAAGAAGATGGGAGATGATGAGAATAGGAAAGGGAAGTAGATCAAATGTGTCGACACATCTATCAAGATAGGTTGTCTCTCTAAAAGGTTAGAGAAGGAGGAATTTCTTTTGATCTCTCTTTATCACAGGGAACCATTAACGAGGTTGCATGGTATGTGGATAGTGGAGCACCAAATCATATGACATGGTCATAGGATGTGCGCGAGTCTCTAGCTGAGTGGGACTAGAAGTTGCACATAGTGTTAGGTGACAAGAGTTATAAAGAGATGATAGGATTAGGATCTATACAATTTGGGATGGATTCACGATAGGTGATGTGAGTTGAGGATGTATTGTTTGTACTAGGACTCAAGTATAGTGTGATCAATTTCTCAACAATCAATAAGAATGGGTTTAAGGTCTTGTTCTATGATGGGAAGGCGCAACTCAAGCCTAGAGGCTATAGCTCCACAAGTGTCATTATAGGAGTTACAGAGAACGGTCTATATAGGTTGACACATAATCTTATAGTTCATGGGAGAAAGAACGAGAACAAAGAATAGTTAACATTGAAGTAAGTGCAGGTGTAGGCTTTAGAAGAGTAAGTATAGGTTCTAGAGAAGAAGGTACAAGTTCTACAGGCGAAGAGGGAGTCAAGTTCAAAGAGGGATTTTATAGGGTTAGAGGGAGACTATGCAACCCAGAAATAGTGCATGGTCAGTGGGAGCAAGAATGGTTCTACAACTACTATGAAGGGATCATGGAGATGATGTAAAATGATTCAAGAGAAGAAGAAGAACAAGGAGGCATCCAATGAGAGTGACACTTCTGAGACAAGTGTTGTCCATGCTATAGGGATTGCTGCAGTTTTGGGTGGTAGGAGTTAGGGGAGTGTTGCAAGCAATGTCAATAATGATGATGATATACTTCCTGTTATTTGAAGTACCTCCCTCATTAAGAGGGATTATTGAGATTTGGTATCTTTGAAGGTACTCCAAGCCCTAGGGTTCGAGGTTTGGAGGTTGCAACACCACAAAAGTAACTTGTGGCCTTAGAACCTAATGTGTTGGCATTGCACCCAACTGTGTGGGTGTGAATCCATGATGATTTATTTACATATGATGATTTCAGATGATAGAAGACCTCGAGAACCACTATGGGAAATGAAAATCACTTAATATTAATTTTTGAAGTTAGAGTGTGGGCTTATGCATGAAGCGTTAAGTTCAACTTGAAGTTTAAGAGGCCTTATGATAGTTATCAATCTCTATTGGATGAATTAGATAAGGCCTTATGTTTGGTATAAATATAAAGTGAGTTTGGAGTCATTTCTAAACCATCCTTATGAAACATAAATGAAACTCATTGTGGAGGAGATAATTTTTGTTTGAGTTGTAGATTATGGGCTACATCAGTGAGGGAGAGAGGAGTCATTTGGGCTTTTCATGTCTCTGTTTGGAGGGCATATCAATCTAAAGGAACACCGAGTGGAGAGGGATTTTTTCTAAGCTTGTTTATGGATGAGTTATCTTCCCCAAATAGCTTGAGAGGGTGGCTATTATATGGTGACTAATAAGAAGTCCTACAATGGTTTTTTGGAGGTCTAAACAAGCCTATCTTATAGTGTAATGAATTTGTCAGATTGGGTAATGATTTCCCATACTTGTAGAAGGAGAGGGCTAGAGTGTTTTGCGGGAGATTTGGTAACATTTGGAGGGCTGGTGTAGGCTATAGGTGTGACCTAACCAATGATCAATATTCAGTTCATGAACAACAATTTATAAGGTATGTTACTCCTTTATTCCTTTTAGGTGTTGGGCCTAGTTTTGGAGCAAATTGGATTGTTGGCTTGATTTTCTTATGTTGGGAATTTGAAGATTTTTGTAGGAAGCATGAGAGTACTGTTACACAGCATTTTGTCACTGTCCATGTACTCCATGTTCCTTGATCTTGGAGGACCTCTATAGTGAACCCCGCATGATTTTCATTCATGAAGAAAGTCCCATTATGTCCCTCTTCATGAGCAGATAAATTCCCTTTTGCACCATTTCCCCTGAAACTCATGTTTTTTCCAATTTACAAGACCAACACTAATGGCCTTTGTCTCCCATGTGCCAATGTGTAAATATTAACACTACTCCTCGCTCCAACCAGAGAAACTGAGCTCTGTTTCAGTCATGCCAGTCCTGTTATAGAAAGTTTTTTAAATCAGAGCAGAAGCTTCCAACTCTAGAAGCTTTGTAACGAAAGTCTGGTAAATGGTTTGGTCGGATGGGGTCGAGGATGACAGTTTGGGAAAATTTGAATTTTATATGCCAAGGATGATTATTGACTCAAATTAATGGCTTTTGTAGTAGAGAATTGTTGAAAATGGTGGATTGGAAGGAACAAGAACATGAAGATGTTGACACCCAAGCAATGAATGACCCAAATTGCCTAGAGGCTTTGAGGTCTTTGACATATGGGAATGAGAGGACACAGAGTTCGAAGCTGAAACAATTTCCATGTAATTGACTTCGATGAGACTAAGCGAAATAAACTCGCCCCAAGTATGAACAAGATATAGTAGAGGTATGACCCAAGGATCAAATTTGACCGAGATCATGTTGACATAGGCAACATGAGGAGGTGGGAGTGGAAATATTCCCATTAAGGTAGAATCTTTGAAGAGACTTGCCCCCACACTCTAATAGGGAGCACTAGAGTGTTTGACCTATGAAACATTGCTATCCGAGGAGGAAGAGGTAAAGAAAGATAGCTAATCGATGGTGACAATTTTCCCTTGATGGGGAAAATGAATCACGTGAAACAAAGAGGAGGCCACGACATGCATGGCATGAGTCCAACTTGGGCCGACTAGAAGATTATAATTGAGATTAGCATCAACAATTTCTACTTCAACTCGCACTGCCTTGCCTTCCAGGGTGATGGCAAGGTTAGGTAAGACACTGAAGTGTTTCGAATCACACCCATCAAAAGCTTCCAAAGTTTTCGGAGGCTGGTTCACTGCTAGGGAACCAATAGCCTTCCAACATGCAGTTGACATGAGGCAGGTGGAAGCACCTTCATCGATGATAATGCGGTGCATGGTTTTCTCATTGATGGTTACCTAAATAAGAAACGCAAATTGATGAGGGATCCATGGAACATGGTTCTCTATATTAAAACATATCAAATTGGAATCGGTGGGATCGATGCCTCCGATATCTGACAGCAAATATTTCAGCTGTGATGGGAAACTTTGGAGTGCTTCGAGAGCTGACATGGATGACGACACCTGAGATAAATCCTCAACAATATAATAGTGTTGAGAAGCTTATGGGTTGGGATTATACAAGGATTTCTACAGTACACCTCGAGAGGATGGCCGCATAATGGAATCAGGGTTAGGGAGCTCAACTTGCAAAGGGCCAGAACTGAGGGTAGAAGAAGAACATGCAACCTCTTTCTCTTTCCTAGCTTCTAGAGCTGGATTTTGATAGTCTTTGGATCAGGTAGCCACATTAATAGGTGTGCTCATCATGAATACTTGATATCCAGAGGACCTATGAGGTTTTACCAGGGCTAGGTGGATTCTAAGATGAACTATTAGGGGCATCATTCGAGACTGACTTCTGTTTGGAAGAAGTTTTAGCAGGGGTATGGGATACTAAACCAATAACTCCATCTACAAGAGGAACAGATGGTGACTTTGATGTTGCGAGATTAGATGATGGCCGTGGAGAATTTGGTAATAACTCATATAGAGTGCTAGATTGAGAGTAAACTAAATCCAAGTACTAGGCATGAGTGATGGCCTGCTCTTCAGTGACGCATCCACTCATAGCTTTATCACGAGTAACTGGGCTATGAATGATTTGGTAACATTCAGTGAGCAACCAATCAACAATCTCGAATTTGATCAAGTGACACCTATGTCTCCATTCATGGATGTTATCAGAGATGTGTGTCACAGTATCTTGCTTAGGCGATGTGAGCAAATAGGTGTCACTTTCATAGTGAACCGGTAATTAAAAGTTTGTGAGGAAAGCCATAGCTAAAGAGTTAAAGTCATGGTAAGTACTTCGAGGTAGCTTGATGTACCATTTCGTTGTAGCACACATGAGGGTTCATTGGAAAAGACGAAGATGAATTGAATCGTCCACGTACAAGTTCGATGAGCACCAAAGATGATATGTCATCACATGGGTCTCAGGATCTTCTCTAGCTTTTCGATCGAACTTTGGGCAATCAATTGGTATCTTGGATGACACTAGAGGCCAGTATGACGAATGAAGGATCAGATCATTCGTAAGGTGTGACACATCTGACAACTCGAGTGTAGCCAAGAAAGGTAATTGAGTGTTAAAAGGCATGGAAGGTCGATAAGTGGGCCCATAAGGAGGATCCCATCCCTACTGGTAAGGATTTTGGCCCCACAGTGGGGGGTTTTGGCTGTATGGCATCTAAGGCTACCCCCATTGCGGATTACCTTGACCATAGGGAGGATTTTGACCTTGAATACCTTGAAACTATCTAGACACAGGTTACTGAAAGGTAGCGTATGGGTTAAAAGGCTCTCGAGCATGTTAACCTTGGACATATGGATATGGGACCTGTTGTCCTTGAACATATGGCTAATGAACCTGTTGCCCCTGAACAATAGGATTCTTGACCTGCAATCCTTGGGCATAAGGTTGATACAATTGTTGCCCTTTGATGTAGGGATTTTGTACTTGATGCCCTTGGCCGGTAGGGTTTTGAACTTGTTGACCTCAGACATGAGGATTTTGGGCTTGCTGTTGTAGGACTTGACCTTGACCCTGCCCCTACAAGGGTTGACCTTGTTGATATGTATACAAGGGTTGCTATGGCCCTAGTTGGTTTTGTTATTGCAAGGGTTGACATTGTGGTTACAAAATTTTTCCCTGGGGTTGCAGAGGTTGGCCTTGTAAGGACATGGGTTGAGAGGTGTGCGGAGGATATTGCATCTATTGTTGCACGACTTGCTGCAACTATTGTAAGGATTGACCTTGCAGTCATTGTAGGTAACCTTGTTGTGGGATAATTTTCCCTTTCTGTTGTGCAGAGAGCCCTTCCTGCAACAAGGGTTTCCCTTGAGGTAACAAAGGTTGCCCTTGTTGTTGTAGAGGTTGTCCTTGTTGTTGCAAGGGTACTTGAATAGTGCCCGGGAAATTGTCGAACTGAATCTAGCCATAGCCAGGCTGGATGTATTGCCCAGATTGGAGGGTGAAGCTTGATTAAACTTTCCTTGAGAACCATATGGAACATAAGGATTTTGGTATTGGACTTGAGCCCCATAGGGCTGCTGATACTGAACATTGCTCGATCCAAATGGACCAAGTGATTCTAAACCTGTTGGTACTGGACACTGCTTGATCCAGTAGGATCAGCAGGCTTATAAATAATACCAGAAGAAGGTTGGTTTATACCAAGCATGTGAGCTTGTGAGTTGCTCACATTACTGGCACCTGACACCACAGAAACATTTAGGTTTTGTCCCCCAGGCAGTGGCAGAATCTGGCCACTGGCTAGCGGGATGGAGGAACTGACAAAGACAATCTTTGAAACTTCTGGTTGTGTTTGATGTGTAACTGGGATCAATGATACAAGAGTATTTAGAATGGTGGGTTGCACTGAGACTGAAGTAATAGCCTGTTGGGAAGTTGTGTTCTTAACTAACAGTCCTGATGTAGGCTTGATGCCTAATGCCCATATAGGATTACGGTAAAGTGATGAGGCACTAGGTGTACCTGAAACCAAGTGCGCCAAAGACACATAGTCGGGTGGAAAATTGGTGGGAATACCTTCTAAAAAAGGGAAACCCTTGGGAGGAAACTGCAACTTCAATTCTTCCCCCTCAACCGTGTGTGGAGTAGAAAATTTTGACTCATCTGGAGATGTGACTAGAGCATCGCCTTCGGGTTCTATGTTTGAAAACAAATGACGATGAATCCTCGAATGAGTACTGGGGGATAGTTCCAAAGGAACACCTGGCTATTCATACAGACTGTAAGGATGCTACAATGATATCTCAACAACATCAAACAGAGGGTTCAGAGGATAGATAACTAGTCCAAGCTGACTGTCAGTGGTCGAGGAGTTCTCTGGAGTTCGAACAGGGTTGTCCAGAGACTCTGGGCCAAGACTAGAAGATGACCTAGTATCGAAAGTAGGCGGTGGATGAGATGAAAATGGTTGAACACTCAAAACAATTGCGAGTTCAACATTTTGGTCCTTGAGTGACTCTGGTAACTCAAGAAACCACTCCTCAGACAATCTTTTAGACGGAGGAGAGGAAGAGGAATTGGGTGAACCAGATGGTTCAGCCACGATGACCTTATCTTAGTCGATGGAATAAATAACTTCAAGGCTTTAAAATGTTCTTTTAAGGAAACTCACGCTTTGGTCTCAGAAAGACTAATAGGGTGTTCTGGATCATGGGTAGTGAATTATTAAGATGCATAAAATACTGATGCTCTTTCATTTTTTAAGAGTCGAGAAAGGAACAAAGATGACTCTATCGCTTTCGATTGGAAACAAGCTCAAAAGGACAAGTGCTCGAATGATATTTTGAGTTTAATGAGTCAAAAAGATCAAATGACTGCTTTGGATTATCTAGGTAAATAGGATTACCATGCAACTGTGAACTGGAGAATACCACCCGACGAACCAAGAAGTATAAGCGGGCAATCTCCTCAAATGTTGTGTTTAGTGTATCACTTTTTCAAGATGACCGACACAGCTTCCTTAGGATAAAATCATTGCAGCCTAGTGGGATATCCCATTATATACTCGATGGTACGGGGAGCACAAACCCATACTAGCTCTGTCTAATGTTGAAGCTAATGACAATTGCTAGGTTTACAGATGCCAGAACACGTCTCTAGCCTATACGCTCTAGATCTGATCGTTAATGTCAAATGCACCTTAGGTTAATTGAATTCATTTTAAAGTTGATCTTGAGTTAAGTTTCAGTTTTTAGGTGTCAATGCTACTCGAAAAACCTCTAATTCAACTAAATGAGACAAGAACCTTTCAATTCGATGAAATGCATACACTAGAGAGGGTAGAAACTACTGAATCAAATGCAAACAGTCAAGAAACTAAAAACGAAATGATATTTCACTACCTTAATTTTTCAAAATAAATAAATAAACTAATGAAAAATGCATTCCAATTCCTAATTTCCCGACAAGCACTTATTTATTAGTCCTTTCAAAAACAAAAATTATCTTTCCTTTTCAAATGCCGATGCAATTCTAGTCTTTTAAAGATGCATGTTATCATAACATAACGATGCAACAAGCTAGAATTTCATACTTTTTCATGAAACAATGCTACAAACTTCTTGCATATAATCTTTCAATGAAAAATTTCTCAAGACAATAAGCTCTCCAAAAAGATGAAAACATGAAAAGAGATGTTCATTCAGTTCAATGAAATAGTGACTTTCCCAAACACAAGACCAACAATGTAATCTATGCCGGAAAATAATTTTTTAGGAAAACAAGAGAAACTTTTCAAACTTGTGCAAAAGAGGTCAGAGTCATAAAAAGGACAAAAAACAAAAATGCAAAGAGTAAACACACCTACAACCTGACTTAGTGAGTTCACAAACTGCTGAACGGGTGACCAACTAGATGCCCTAGTGTCGTTGCCCACTCAATGGCCCAATCAATCAAGTAGAAAGAAGATAAGCCCACAAGAAAATGAAACCAAATGAAAAGTATCTTTATAACCAAGGAGAAAATAGTCAAAAGGGATTAGGGGGTCAAAACCACAAGAGAAAAACATACTGGCCAAGATTGGGGTCAAGCCCTAATATTCACTTATAGGCATCGGCATGACTGCCTCACTGAAAACAAGCACGAGAGGCTGGTCGGTGTGACTCTTTCTCAACAACTCGCTAGTCGACATGACTGTTAGTAGATTAAGTGCGTTTGTTGAGGTAGCTAAGGAAAAAAAAATTGAAAATAGGGACCAGATCTACTACTATGAATTTTAGACTCAAACCAATAAACAGGAGAAAAGAAACAAAACCAAAAGGAAAATGTGAAACTAGAAAAGTTCGCATGGAATCATGAAATACAAGACAAACAAAAGGATTAGGATCCCAAGTGGAGTCACCAATTTGTAGTGAAGCAAAATTATAAGTGCAGACGCAAACGAATTCCTCTAGCCCGATAATGGGTCTAGCCACAACAAATGCATTCTATGGAACATTTTCTTAGGTTAGAATCAAAGAAGAGGGCCTACCTCTTGGTTCACTTATCCTGCTTGATGATGTCCTCGCTTGCTCACTCCAACAATCTCTCGCTTTCATCTTCAAGCTCCTGAAACAAGTAAACAACAATATACAACAAACATGATAATAGACAAATTGTAATTCAACCTACTTAACAAGTCAAGAAACATTAAGCCATGAATATGTAATATAACAAAACATGTATGAAATCAATCGAAAATTGCATATATTAATATCAAAGAGAGATTACAACCATTCATCTTGACATTGTAGTCCTCCTCTCATAGGACCAAGTTCCCACACACTTTTTGCTAGCATTCCATGATGGCCTCAATCAACAATAGTTTTAAGGCTCTTCCCTTTAGGCTTCACTCCAAATCAAATAACACTTCTCCGTCACACATCTAGATAGCTACAACTAATAATAGCTTGCTTGTCTACTCCAAACCAAAATAGCATCAACACTCAATGAAAAATTATGACTAGTTTGTGCTTGGGAAGAAGGGAGGTTTATGTAGGAAATATGGATGTGAGATGGATCATATTCTTGTGGGGGAAGGACTTATCCCTTGAGGTAGTTCCATCATTATAGGGGAAAGGGCATGACCACATGATGATCAGCCTTTTTGGTAGGAATGGCCTCAATCCATTTAGTAAAGTAATAAGTGGCTACTAGGATCCATCTGTGTTGGCCACTGGAATGTGGATTGATTTCTCCAATGAAATCCAAGCCCCATTACTAAAAAGGGCCACTATCATGTATAGGCTTTAAGGACAGGGACTTCAACTACTGGTTCCCTTCAAAGCTTTGGCACTTGTCACAAGATTTAACAAATAAAAATACATCAGAAAATAAGGTGGACCAATAGTACCCAACTCTAAGTATTTTGTGGGATGTAGTCTTCCAATAGTGGTGTCCTCCATAGATGCTGGAATGAAATTACTGCATAACCTCCATTGACTGTTCTTTGTCCAGACATCTTAAAAGAAACCCAGAGGGGTCCCTCCAGTAGATCAGATTTTCAAGGATGCAATATTTAGCTGCCCTGAGCTTAATAGTTCTAGCTTGGCTTGTGCTTAATCCTAGAGGAACTTCTAGCTTCAGCAAGAATTTAACTAGTGCAGAGTACCAATCACAAGAAGCTAGATTTTCTGCAAATGACTGATTTTTTCTAGTTCAGCTATTTATTCCGCTGCCTAACCATTTTCTGAAATCATGCTTATAAAATCCATGTCTAGTGTTCTAAAATTTTCTTCAACCAAAAGCCTGGCAACTCCCTGAACTCTGATAAGCTTGGTGGGCTTCAATTATATATTAAATTCAATTAGCTTTGAAATCCATTTAGCCCTCCTTCCATCAGTATCAGGCTGCGTTAGGACATCTTTTATTGGAGCAGAGGGTACATATGCAATTACCTTAGAATGCAAAATTTAAATTCTGAAAGATTTCAAGGACTTGATAAGAGCATATGCTTGTTTCTCGATGATATCATACCTCAATTCAATATCCCTTAGTGTTTTGCTGAAAAATGCCATTGGATGCTCTGAACCTTCTTCATCTGCTTGCAATAAAATTGCTACAAGGGTGTCTTCAGAGGCAAATGAAAATATATGGAACTCCTTGCTATAATCTGGGCTACTTAAAGTAGGAGCTTCCATAATGGCTTTCTTAATGGACTTAAAGGATCTTCTTGCTGCATCAGTCCATTTGACCTCTAATGCTTTTCTCAACATGGAGGTAATATGTTTCACCAGTTCTGCAAAAATTGGGATAAACCTCATCACAAAGTTTATTTTTCCCAGAAAGGACTGGATATCTTTCTTTGATCTTGGGACAGACATGGTTTGTATTGTTCTTACTCTCTTTGGGTCAATTCAGACACCTATAGCAGAAAAAACATGTCCTAATAGCTTGCCTTCTTCTAAAGCAAACTGTGACTTTTAGGATTGACTGAAATCCCAAACCTTCTACACTTCAGGAAAACCTTCTTCAAATGTTGCAAATGGTCTTGATGGCTACTGGAGTACACTGTTATATCATCGAGGTAGATAAGGATGAACTTATCCTTCTCTCCCACGAATGCTATATCCATAACTCTCTGAAAGGTGGCTCCAGCATTCATCAGCCCAAAAGGCATCTTGGAATACATAAAAGTGACCCAAGGAGTGGTGAATGTAGTCTTCTCTTGACCTATCTGGATGTACAACAACCTAATTATACCTTGAAAATCCATCCAAGAAAGACATCACTTTGGTCCCTGAGACCTTTTGCAAAAAATGCTACATCTTGGGTAGAGGATAGTTGTCTTTCGTAGAGCATTTGTTTAAGTTTCTAAAATCAACACAGAGCCTGATTTCTCCACTTTTCTTCCTTACCACTACCAAATTGGCTACCCATTTTGAATATCTGAGAGGGACTATGATTTTGGCAGCCAGTAATTTCTTGATTTCCTTTTCAATTAGGGGAAGGAGCAAAGGGTTTACGGGCCTCAGCTTCTGCTTGAAAGGAATGGTGTCTTTCTCTAAAAGAATTTTATGTTGGATGATCTTTTTGTCATATTTTTTCAGGTCACTATATTCCCAGGCAAAGACATCAACAACTTGCTTCATTAAATTGCAGTATTCAACACTTTGGTCAGCAGACAGATGAGTGGATAGATTTACGTATCTGGGTTGACTTGGACTCCCTATATTATGCTTACAGACTGTAGATTGACTTTCGTTTTGGGCAGCCTTATAAGGCACATCATTCTGGTCAAACAACTTTTCTAATGGAACCAGACCCTTAGGTATATAATTTTTGGGCAGTTGGACAATGCTATCTCTATCGATCCTGTTTCTAAGCTGGGATTGGGGATTTTCTTCCAAGGCTTCATTCTCTTGGTCAATTTGCATTTCAGAGAATTCATCAATGACTTGCAGGAACCTATTCACTTCATCATCATCTTCAAAAACTTTCCAATGCTGGACATTATCAGCTAAGGATGGTTTGTATTTCATTTAGACTTCATAAACTAGTCTGGGAGGCATGGGAGGGATAAACATGCTAGCAGACACATCAAGGGAATCAACAAGCTGATTTCTCACTCTAGGGATATATGAGATACAAAAACTGTCAAAAGAATCTTTGAGTCTCCATACCTCATCTCTGTATGCTTTCATCCTTGGGTGCTTGGATTGAAAAGTTATGTTTACTTACTGAATGATAATATAAGCATCTCCAAACACCTTTATGTTCTTTATTCCTCTATCCTTTTCTATGTTAAGGCCCAATATTAGAGCCTCATACTCTACTATATTGTTGGTGACTTGGAAGGCCAGCTTAAAATATAGTTGTGTGCTTTCTTTTTTTGGAGAAATGAGCACCACCCCTCCTCCTGCAGTCTCCCTAGAACATGCTCCATCAAAGAACATCTCCCAAAACTGACTTCCTTGCTCTTACTAGGCCTGATCCACTGGTTTCTTAATTTGCATTTAGGCCCTCTAAGACTCTTGAATTTGGAGAATACATGCTCCAAAATCGGTGTCCACAGCATATATGGGATGATTAGAAGGATCCTTCTAATCACTGATGATGTATGCTAGCTGTGATTCTCTGTACAATCTCCTGCTTTCTCCTCCAAAAACTGGGACACTGGGATAAGATAGATCATTCTTCAATGTTCCACCTAGTCTATTAATCCACCCTTTGGACAACACCACGCGAAATTAGGAGGGACATATGCTACCACAATTTCCATCACCATGCTCTTCAAGGGCAGCTGAGTTAGGGTAATGGCTAAATCTTTGATCAATCCTAGACATTTCACCTTTCTTGAATCAAAGGAGAATAGATCATGATATGGTATGGTGATATCAAGGCCTAACTCTTCCATGATAGCTTTTGGCATAAGATTGTGGCTAGCCCCGGTGTCTAGTAGTCAATTGTGGAGGATTTTATCATGAATGGTTAAGGAGACATAAAATGATGGAGAATTATCATCAGCAGGTTCGGTCATGGGGCTAAGCACAAGTGCAGGCTTATCATCTTACAAATTGACATAGCCAATGGAGGTTTGTGTGGCTTTCAGCTCAAGGGCCTCAAGGATAGGCTTCCTAAACACTTCACTCTTTACGAGTTATAATAGAGGTACAGATATTTTTAACTTCTAGACTTCTGATTCAAAGCCAAAAGGGGAAGGGGACTTATCAGGACCTCTTACCTCTTGAGTTGGTGCTTTGAGGATGATTGGGTCAGTTGCTGGTCTCTTTTGTTTGATGTTCTGTGTCTCTGTTGGGACAATAGCTCTTTGGACAGGATTCTCCTTGACATTGTTTTCTTTTGACCTCAGATTATATCTTTGTTCCTCATCAGTTTGTAGAACAACCTCTCTGTACCAACTTTGACTCTTTTGGTTCTGTAGCAATGATTCTTCGTAGGCAACCAATGTCAAAAAGGCAGTACTGCCTTTATCTTCCATGCAATGAATTTCATCCTCTTCTTCAAATTGCTCCTCCTCCATGACTACATTTTGAAAAGGAGCCTTAACTTTCTGTTCTTCATTTTCTTCTTTACCCCTCTAAATGATTTGCAACTGTTCATTTTCTCTTCTAAATGGATTTGGATTCCTTGGAGCAAATGTGTTTGGAAGCCTTTCCTTTTTAGAGTTCTGCTCAACCTTTAGCTTAGATATTTCAACAGCCAATGACTCTCTCATTCTAGTCATTTAATCTAATTTAGGCTCTGAGGATGAAACAAAGGAAGAAGAAGCCTCACCTCTCTGCCTCCTTCTGTCAGCATGACTTTTGAAGTTTTCTGCAGCAATGATATTTGACTCCACCTCTAAAGCTACATCTTGCATATCAGCTAGAGTGGCACATCTTCTTTCTCTCAACAACAGGCATAAATCAGAGTCAAAAGCATTGACATAAGTAAGTTTGGCCGAGGTGGGGGTTGACTTTACTTCAGCTGGTATCTTACCATACATATGATCGAACCTTTTATTAAAATCAGGCAATCATTCCCCATTTTCCCTCTTCAGGTTACGAAACTCAGTATGGTAATATAGCAAGTCTTTTTTATCTCCCCAGTGCTTCAAAAATGCATCATCTAAGGCTTCAATATCGGCAATAGATCTAGGGGCCAGTTCTCTGAACCACTTTCTAGCCTCTCCATCAAGGCTCTGGAAAAAAACTCTCATCCACACATCATCTTCACTGATATGCAGGTTATCAGTATAAATATAAAAAGACTCAAGGTGTTCTTCAGCTATTACCCCTTCTGCACCAATGAACTTAGGCATGTATTTTTGGTATTCTCCTGCAGGCATGGCATTTAAAGGAATGGGCAAGATCAAGGGTCCATATCTAGCAGCTATGATTCTTTCCATCTTTGTGAGAGCTTGCTAGCCTTCCATGACTGGGGTAGGTGGAAGGATACTGGCAGATTAAATGGTGGGGAACAATGAAATGGATGACAAAGACAAAGGGATATGATGGACTATATGGGAGACTTTCTTTGGAATAAGATCCAAAGGGGAACTGGAAGAGCAATGATCTTTATGAATCTCTGAGGGTAGTTCTTCACCAAAAATGTTAGGCTCTATATCTTCAAAATGTAGATTCACAGCTATAAACTTCTCATGCAAAGATACGTAATATTTCTTAGGCTTACCTGATACTGATGCTCCTTTCTGTGATGTTTTCTTCTTCTTAACAATCTTCTCAGGATACGACACTGGGTCAGCTGGTGATTTCTAATGATTTCTCCGAGTATGCCTCACAAACTGAGCTAGAACTGAAACATGGAGTCACCAAATAGATGGTTACAACCATAAATGTGTCCAAATTTTTTCTATCATCAAAGTTGGAACTACGTCATTCTCCCAGGGAAGTTGAGCTTCACTCTTCTCTCCTTGGCAATGGCACCAATTAATGTTATCACCCCAAGAAACTCTCCTAGGTTTTATCTCGGAGATGCTCGAGAACATTACAAACTCAAAATGATGTTGGAAATGGATGAATGGAAGGAATGATGCTTGTTCAAGCCAGATGACCACTCCTACTTTTCTTGACTCCAGACATGCGTGAACACCCCTAGGCTACAAGGCTTTAGACCACCAATTACTCACAGTTTAAGGATTGGGTGAGCATTAAGAATACTAACCACACCAGCAGATGCACAGGACCCTGTGATGGCCAGCTACAACTGGTAAAGATATTTGCAAATCTAATTCCCTAATGCACAGAGAGGATGACAACTCTCTAGCATTAAGTGAAAAGAAACCTGAATAGCACATTCACTGATACATACAAGATTTTAACACAGAGGTAGGATGACAGCTCCTCTAATGCTAAACATCAAGCATTTAAGAAAACTGCATAACAGGCACAACCTAGAAAATAATAGGAATGGAAAGTGAGCAATTAACAACAAAAGAAGCTTGTATTAGCTGAAAATGAAGATGAGACACTGCAAGTTTCAAAGCAGTGACAGTCTCCAGAAGTTGAACCTTACATCAAAACAACAACCATCAACCCTGATTACATCTGGTTTCTGGGTATATATAGAGTTTAAATTACAAAGGCATGCAACCATTCTAAGTATGTGGAGGTCATAATTGACCACCAACCGCTTTAACTACCTGATGGAGTCTTTAGTGTAATTTTCCTGCTTTAGTGAACAAATATGATCTTCTTAGGTGTTTTGCTATCCTTCTCGGGTAAGTATAGTGTCGTATGGAAGAAGTTCCATAACTGTTAAATGCATTGTTCTGCTCGAGGTCTGTCCTTCTTCTTCTCCGGTGTATAGTCCGTTGAATGTGGTGGTTGAGGAAGAAGTGCACCAGGTATAGGTAGAAGGTCGCTTTTGTCCTTCATGTGCATGGAATGATCAGGGTGAGAGGAGTGCATGGTGGATGTACGTGCAGGATGGAGGGAGAAGATCAGCCATTGGATCAAATGGATGACAGGCAGAGATCGCTCAGTGGGAGATATTGGGAGGAAGCGGGAGTAGGATGATCGCGAATCGTTAGATCTCAGGTGTGCAGATCCAATGGCCATCGAGTGAAGGAGACATGCAGGGGTAAACGACCGGGGAATAGCGGTTTCAGCGGCAAGTGGTATTGATCGCACTGCTTTGGGGCCTACGGTGGTAAATGTACAAGGGAACGCGATCCCATTTAGACGATGACGCATGGCGGCAGGGTACAGGAAAAAACCACTTTATTGCGAGTTAACATGCTATTAGTTTACAAGCGCAGGAGGAGCGAACACCATTTGATTGCGTCGGAGATGATCAGATGGTGGAGGAAATAAACGGGCAGATTGTTCATTGAATGCAGCGGGAGTCATTAGATCAAGGTGCGGTGATCAACGACTATGATCAAAATGTGGTAATGGACTATGGGAGCGCGGGGTCACATGAATATGATTTTGCGGGGACTTAAGCTTTGCGCTCAGGGCTTGGAGAAACAGAGTTTATCCTGGGTTTTGGATTAAAGAATGGAGATAGTGGGGGGGTTATGAGAGTGTGAATGGAGTGAAGGAGCAAGAGAAGAATGACTGATGCGAGTTTTCTTTGAGAAGAAACAACACAACCAGGCTTGCCTCTGACCCTCAAAATGTCCAAGTATGTAGTAGAGCTAGTAGGAATCATGAAACAAGTAATAAAATAAGATCCCACATCAAACATCAAACAGGAATCTGTACAACGCAATGCATCTAATAGCAAAACGAAGTACATGAACACACTACATATACCTCACATCCTGGTGCCATTTGAAGAAAAGGATGTCAAACTGCTGAAGCTAGTCGTACCATCAATCTCGTGGCATCGAATAATGCAAAATCAACTGCTCACAGAAATAAGTGCTGACACCTGCACTCCACTTTGAAAAGTGGCTGAAAAGTGAAATGATCCAATGGAAAATCTGATTGCATCATCAAATTTGTGTTTTCAAATAGTGTAAAATTGATTGTAAAATTTCTGAATTTTGAGAAAGTGGAAACCTGGGGCTATAGGAATCTTTTAGATTCCCCCTAGATTCCTCAAAGATTCCCTCCTCCGGGTCGTCGGAAGATTTTATACTTAGATCAAAATTTTGACTATGCATCAGGTTCGTGTCGCCAAGAGGTGTAATATCGACATAATTTGTCCAATTTGGAGACTAGCAAAATCTCACCCTCCTGAGAATTTGGCTCAATCATGGTTCTGTATGTGCTTTTCCCAGGTTCATGGTTCCACCTGCAAAACAATTTAAAAAATATGTCTCGATTTCCATGCTATGTCCTTCCTTCTTCATCTAGACACACTATGGAATGGGCTTATATAAAATTTCATTGGAGGAGTATTCAAAGCGAGGGTCGTAGACTGTTGGTGAAAACACCAAATTTGTTGTGGGTAGGTCAGGGGTTGAAACCCCTCTAATCCCCCTACTTGGCACATTAACAACATATAACCATTTAATTTTGAAATAGGTCACGGTTGGCATGATCCGTTTTGCCCATTAATATTTGGGTGGAGTGGTTTGGTGTGTGTTGGTTGGCGCGCTGCCACATGGGGTCGCTTAGTGGGGGTTGGCCCATGTGGGCCAGGCAGGTTCAATCCCCGTCAGCTCCACTATTATTATGTCATATATATATATATATATATATATATATATATATACACGGTTGTTCCGATTGAGGTGGTAGGGGTCATGGCCCACCACCCTTTATATATATACGGTGGTTCTGATTGAGGTGGCGGGGGTCATGGCCCGCCACCCTTTATATATATATTATTACAATAGCCATTTTTTGGAATTTCTGAAATTTGACTGTAGGAGACATTTTAATGAGGCCACAATTTCACCTGGAAGTTGGTTGGAATCTGGTGCCCGGATTTTTGCGAAATTGTGCCTTCCTTAAGCTTGCCAAGTCACTCGGTCAACCCTGAACTTTGATTCCCTCTAACTTTCGCATACGACCTCTATTTGACGAACCGTTCACATCATTGTGATCAGGACAATGTGATCTACACTCTAGTCCTAGTTCAACAACATTTTGATCACTTTGAATTTTTACCCTTTCTAAGTCCTCTTGGACTTCTACATGTGTCTAGGTCAATATCTTGATTTTGATTCCTTATTTTAAGTTATAAGGAAATCTAAACTCTAGATAATGAAGAGAAAACATCAAAATATCTTTCTTCTAAACTTGTCTCGTGGTCTCTTGTTTGGAATATCTCACCAATTCATAGCACAATGGAAGATCAATCGCTAAACCCACCTCATTTAGGAAGTGTCTATAAAAACCATGATTTATTTTGTTTCTAGAACTAATCCACATTGGGTTATCAAGAAATATGGCCTATTATAATTTGAAGAGGATATTGATCCAACCATTTGGAAAATTTATATCCTATTGATATATCACGATTAATTCCCCACTATCCAAATTTGAATATTACCTGAAATTTTTTTATGTTAGCAGTACATGCATAGGTGATGAAAATATAAATTCTTTCTCAAATGCATGTAATAATATAGGAGAAAACACGTATGTTATATGTATGCAACTGTTTCTGAATATTCTTGAAGGAAGAGGATCAGTTGAATTTTTTTAATTTTCGTCCTAAATCCTTCTCAAGGTGGGTTGAGTTGCACTATTGGTTTAACTCCATTTTTGGATAGCAACAAAGCCTTGTTAATTGGTTGAAGGAATATAACAATATTTTTTACCAACCTAATGAGTCAATAAAATATTTTAATTTGAGGTTCCCTAAGTTATATAATAATATTCGTGATATCACAAGGTATCATAGCCAAGATGACCTATTACATTATTATAAGAATAGGCTTGAGGAAAGATCTGTAGATAATATTACTTTTCCCTTCAAAATTGTCTTTAGTTTGAAGATCAAAATCTAAGAAATAATATTATTTTAATGGATACAAACAAAAATATGGAAATGGCTATCTTTCTTCAACTCATGAAAGACATATTTTGGTCCCTAGGGTTAGTGCCTCTGAGTGACCATTACAATTGACCTTTTTCCTGGGCCTTAGACCTTCTTTTTCTAGTCATGACACCTAATCGCATGGATGATGACCTTATGAGATCGATTGGAACCTTCTAGTCATTGGTCACGTGACATTTTGAGAATGACTCTAGCCTTTTTCTCCCTGTTGTATTCCTACTACTAGGAAATATTTCTATGTTTCATGGTTCCTAGGAGATCGGTTCAACTCATCACTTATTCGAGCTAGATAGGAATTATCATTAATAAGCTTCCATAACTTCTCGTCATCCTGAGAATCGACATTCATCCTTGTAGGAGCTATGTTCATCCTATTTATATTAGACCACTTGATAGGGTTAGGGTAGCTAGAGAGAGTTAAAGTCTTTGAGATATAAACTTCATGCTCCAACATCAGATTTATGTTGAGAGAGACAAAGTTTGAGAGGTTTATGCGAGTAGAGTCCATATTTATCCTATTACAGTGGGGTGTCTGTGCTGGATTTTGGAGGGGCAACCTAACCAAAGGTATATTTATACTTTTATCTTGGATTAATAGAAATTCATGATCCTTCCTTGTATTTACATGTTTGTAGCAATAATGTTCACCACTTCTATGATTTTTTGGTCTAATGATATTTCGAGGAAGATCGCTTGTCATCCTTAAGTGTTTATGGTTGTGTGCAAGTGTTAAGATAGAGTGTGGATGAGGAATATCATTTAAGTGGAGCACTCGGATTCTACAATGAACTCAAAACCCTTCACCAGCGTACGAGGAGCCCAAGTGCATTCCCTTTCTTTATAGCATCTAGAACTGTTTGTATGCTACATGTGTGAGCATTGGGTTGGGATTGATCTATCTATCCATTAGCCATTTTTCATTTTTTTGTTTGGTGATCTTATTTAGGCACAAGATCAAGAAGCAATAGCTCCTTGCATGTAAAACTCATTAGAACAATGAACAATAGGATGACTTGTTTTGAAATAAAAATTTCCCCCTCAGCTTGAAATTATGTTATTCAAGCCACACATGTGTTAGCCATAATCATGCTCTTAAATAAACCTTAATTCTAATTTTTTGAATATAATTACCACAATCAATAAACTTGTGAAGTTATGGAGGCTAGGAAATAAGTTTTGGATAAAAGAAAATCCCTAATATTAATAATCCCATTCTTAACACTTCAGATTGGTTAAAAGAACAAGGAATCAATATTGTAAACACTCACAGTCAAACTTATGATATAAATCCCCTTTCTACTAATTAGAATAAGAAATATAGTAATTCTCCTAAGTAGCCCATTGTTGATAAATTAGAAAGGAAGAAGGTTAATCCTACTCCTAGCCTTGATTCTACTCCAATGTCTACTACTCCTACTCAGGCTCAATCTCCCATACCTTCTCCTATTATTAAGGGAAAATACAAAATATTTAAAGAAATGGGTAAAGAACAAATATAATACTACTCTGTTATATCTAGTTAAGACTATTGAAAAAATTAGAAATGTTAATAATTTTGTGGAAAAACAGTCTAAAACTTAGATTTCTTCTTCTGTTAACATTATTAAAATCCATGATGTGGGTCAACTAAATTAATAACAAGTAGTAGATTCTATTACTACTTAAAAACAACCTAAAAACCCTCATTTTTTATATATCTATGAATATTATGGATAAAACTGCCCGTTGTTCTCTTATCAATGGTGGATTAACCCCTAATGTCATGTCTAAGACCATAATGGATGAGTAAGGACATTCTTGTAGTAATGATGTGCCTAGAAATATGCTTTCTTTTGATAAGAAAAGGTAGCTAATTTTTGAAAATATTAAATATGTGACTTTAGTTATTTGTTCCCATCTTGAGATTAGGATTACATATAATATTCAATTTATTGACATGGGTATCAACAACTACTCTATCATTTTTGGTAGATATTGGAAATATTTAATAGGATATTACTATTCAATGCATAGTATTCGTCATATATATAGAAGATCAAATATTTACTTATAAATAAAATAGTCCACAAGTGTTGGTTAATAATATTGAAGAAGACCTTGGTATTTATTCTATCTTTAGTGGAGAAGCAATTGAAGCACAATATGCTAATAGTTTTTCTAAAAATTCTAATGAAGTATGGTAAATGTTTCCACATGAATCTATTTATCAACAAGGGAATGGTGCTAGTATAATTTTACACAATAAATTTGATAAAACACACACATTCTCATTCATTATAAATTTTGGTTGTACAAATAATACTACTAAATCTGTGTTGAATTTGAAGCTCTACATTTAGAATTAACGAATGCACTCAAGATTGGATATAAAACCTTAACTATTTTTATGGATTTTGAATTAATTTTTAACTTGATTAAAAATATTTGTGAACCATCAAACAAGATAATGATAAAGTATACCAATTTAGTTTTAGATTTAGTTGTATATTTTGAAAGTTTTAATATTACACATGTAGTTAGAAATATCAATATTATTGCATATGGCTTAGGAGTATATGCTACAAGAATATATATATTCAACATGGCCAATAAAAGGGAGTGTTTTGTACTTTCCTTATATACACCTCACCTTCTTGATAATGAAGAGTCTTGGAAGATATTCAAAGATGATGACACTCTTCTACCTTTCCTCAGTGATGAAGTTTAATAACTTTCATAGCTAATAAATCTTGAACATAATATATATCCCAAGGGCATTGCTCTAGAAAACACTTTTTCACCTAATGATGCTACACAAACTAGGATATCTAATAAGAAACTTTATAAAAGAATTGATGAAACAATTCAAGTTAATATAGGAATAGAAGAAGAGCCTAAAACATTTCATTTATCTAAAAACTATTCTAATGAAGAAAAATATCAGCTCCTTCCATTCTTTCATGGATTTCTTCATATTTTCCCATTGTCTTGTATTGATTTAAAGGGTTTTAATTGATATATTATAATTCATGCTAATCCTATTAAAAATGAATCATCTCCTGTTAGACAAAAACAAAGACCTATTAATATTTACTCACATACCACAATTAGAAATGCATTGGATAATTTTTAGCTTCTTGTATAATATTTCCAATCAAATATTTTGAATGGGCAACCAATGTCATTCCTGTTAGGAAAATGGCTGGTGAAATATACTTGTGTGTATAGTTCCATTCCCTTAATAAGGCAAGAGTGAATGACAACTTTCTATTACAAAATATGGAGTTAATTTTGCAGCAAGTGGCTAGTTCTCAAATCTTGTCTCTCTTATATGGATTCCCAAGGTATGATAAAATTTGTGTAGATAAATATGAAAAACATAACATAATGTTCACCACCAAGTGGGGAATATATGCCTTCAATCACATGTCATTTGGGATTTTCAGTGATGAAGCTACCCTTCAGAGAACCGTGCACACAAATTTTGATGGTTTAATTGGTGTTACTATTCTAATTTACTTGGATGATATGAATTTTTACTCAAAGTTAAGGTTTGATCATTTTATGCGTCTAGAAGCAGTTTTCATCCATTATTGCAAATTTGGTATTTCTCTTAACCGTTCAAAATCTATTTTTAGAGTTTAGTCTATAAAAATACTTAGTCATATTGTTTCAAAATTAGGGATAACTATGGACCCAAAAAAATAAAATATATTTAGAATATGTCTCATCCCACATCTAAAAAGGATATCCAAGATTTTGTGAGAAAAAATATATTTTTATGAAGGTTTATTCCTAAATTTGCTGGAATAATAAGAATTATTCATCATTTATTAAAAGGTGATATCATTTTCAAATAAGATTCAAATACTGAGCTTTCATTTCAACAAATCAAAGACACTCATTCTTCTTCCCCTGCTTTAGTTATTCTACATATTTCAAAATATTTCATAATTTATATCAATGCAACTAAAGAGGCTATTTTAGCTATCTTGTTACAGAAAATGATGAAGCTCAAGAGCATCCAATAACATATATGATTGAAATATTATTACACATAACTTTAAAATATTCCTATATTCAAAAACATGCTTATTCTCTTGTCAAGGCATAAAAAAGTTTAGGCATTTGATCCTAGGATAACACACTAAGGAAAGAACTCCTTTACTTGCAACCTGTCATTTGGTATGTTATACCATTGGTTAAAAAAGGTGCAAGAACATGATTTAACTATCACTACTTCCCATACCATTAGGGGAAAATATTTAGCACTTCATATTGCACACGATCTAGATAATTCTGAAGATGTTGATTCAAATCAGCGAACATTGTTTTTTTTTCATCTAAAGAAATTAGAACTTCATGATCATCCTCGGTACCATGATATTATATTTTATTTAATTCATCAATAATGTCCTGATAATGTCCTAATAATATTGATAAAATCTAAAAATGAAAACTTTGTTTAGAAACAACTAAATATGTTTTTGTAGGCCAACGTTTCTTTAAAAAATGTCTAGAAGGCATATTGTTATGTGTGAATGATAAATATACTATTAAAATCTTAAAACCTTTGCATGGGTCATATGGGAAATATAATCATGTAGGAGATGAGTCTGCTATCAAAGCTTCTATTCTAAAATTTTAATGTCTGAGTATTATTGGTCCGATATTTTTCATGATACTTTTAAATTTGTCAAATTCTGCAAAGAATGTCATAGAGTAGCAAGTAGACTACAATATTCAACTATGCCTCTTAAGCATATCATTCCATCTTATCATTTTGTGAACTGGGGATTAGTTTTTACTCTTCCTATAAATCCACCTTCTTTTACTCATCATGTTTTTATTTTAGCCACAATACATTTTTTTATAAGTGGTCTAAAGTTGTCCCTTTGAAAGTAGCAAATGATGACAAAGAAAATTCTTTCTTTAATGAAAATTTTCTTTCTAGATATGGTGTACGAGTTCATATTATTACCATTAATGGTTCCGCCTTACTTTTCCTCGTCCTAATGCCCACAAGGTAATGGACTTGTCGAGCCAACTAATAAGCATTTAATAAAGACTCTGAAGAAAATAGTAGATGATAAACATAGAAAATTGCCTTGTTACCATATCTTATTTGGGATGATAGAACCATTATTGAAGTAGAAACTAGTTTAAATCCCTTTCAAATGGTTTACGGAAAAGAACCAATTATAGATGTAGAATTATAATGTGTTTCATTCCATATAACATTACAAGTTAAGGAGTTTATAGAATCTTATTGAATTAATTGATACCACAATTTGTTAGAGTTAGATTTGGATGAAGAGAAAACAAGGAAGTGTTAATAAATAACTTTATAAGAAAGAAAACAATGTAGTGTTTGAGGGTGGCCAAGAAGTATTGTCATGGGATCATGCACACACAAAAAGGGAAAACACATTAAATTTTGAAGTCTACGAATTGGTCGTTTTAAAATTAAAGCTATAATGGGAAACACTTATTTTGTTTTAAATAATGAAGACAATTGATTTCCTTTCTATCTTGCCAATGGTTCCAATGTTAAGAATTTTGATATCCCTATTAAAGGAACAATGCAATGTTGTCATACTTGATAAATATCACAATCATGATTTTCTTTTTCTTCCTTTTATTACTATTGTTTTTACTGAATTTCATTTTTGCATTTATTATTGCTTGTATGCCTTCATTTCATTTTGATTTATTTTGTTCTTATGATTGTTGTTTTGTTCTTCTACAGAGTTTGGAATTAGAATGTCACACACAAACCCACACACGCACACGTTTGTATGTGATTATTTGTATGTTTTTCATGTTTATGACCAACGAGAACAAAGCTAGCCAAACTACAATATCTTTAAGGGAATAAGGACTCAATGACTACTACAGATAAGTATGAATTATCAACTATTGAATTTAAAACATATGTAAATAACCTCTTCATACATGAAATATTTTAGTTTGGAAACTTTTTACTAAAATGCACTTATTTTCTTATTATCTCTTGATACTTAGGTGAGTGATTTTGATCAATTGTGGGGAATTTTAGGTTATTGGTCTCAATTTGTGTTTATTCTATGAAACCATGAGGTTCTAAGCTCAATATAGTCACCTATATTACCCTATGTAGTCACCATTTATTAATATTAGTTTAGAAAGAGAATTACATTTGCATTGAAGCTACAAAATTAACCCACATTGCCTCTCAAATCTATTAAATTTTGACAACTAAGAGAAACAAAATTTCCCTTCAACATGAGCATAGGATATAGAGGATGCCACATGAGAAATTATAAGCATATTCATGATTTTAATAGCACATGAAACTATAGGAATGAGTGAAGTACATTTAAAATGTTTGCTTCAGCTCTCAAGATCAATGGTTTGTTCTATTAGTGCATATGCCAATATACCATATGCTACAAGTTCATATGGCATAATTACAAATTAAATGTTTTTTTTCGGTCTCATGCTAACTATTCCATAATCAAAGGTTTGATTTAAAAACATATGTTATATATGATTGGTGGAAAAACAATATTTTGATTCATAACCATCAGTATATATGCACAAATTTATATATATGTTGATAACACTCCTCACTTTGGTATTAAACATTGGAAAGTTTGATACATCAACATAAAATGTCAAAAGGGTATACAAGGCTTATGTTGAAAAATCACATACATTGATTTGTTGGACTTTCATTGAAAATTTATATTACTTATATGAAATAAGCTTACTATTGGTTTTGAATGTGGGATGGAATTGTTGGTATGATATACAACTTATGTATTATTTTATAGGATATCTCTATTTTCTTGGATCATATATCATAATTCATGTGTTGGGTTGATGCGACATATGTTGTATTTGGTATACATGCTATATTTTGTTAATATGACATATGTGTTGGATTTGGATTACATGACATAGGTATTATGTACTTGGAATATATGTTTTGTTCAGACGACCGTTACATGTCATTTTGTCACATTAAGAAAACGACCATCAATTTGGATATTTTTCTATCCACAAATGTGTCCCAAGACATTCCCCTGCAACGTGTTGGGATAAGGTACCTAGGGTCAATTTTGGTTAGTTTAATTATTTTTTGCTTAGAATTTTTTAAAGAATGTAAAATCTCCATGAAACGGGGAAGTGAAGTGTGCAGCTAAGTAAGAGTCAAAGGGGATTTCACCCCTTTTATGGGTAAGTGATAGGATGGTTTTGATATTCACCCATAGGCTGCGGGACATGGTATTGTAGTAGAAAGGCTATAAATATTTGAGTCATATCAGACTAGAAAGATAACTTTTGGATAAGAACAAGTGTAAGGGGAAAGTGCTAAGGCAGGAAGGATGTGTTTTCCTGTACTTAGGTGAAAGGGGAAGGTTCTTGTAGCTCAGTGCAAAGAGACCTTAGCAAGTCAGTAGCTAAGTGTGTGGGCCCATACAGCTGGGTGCGCAAGGTAGAAGAGTCTGTAAATTGAATGCTAAATATAATAAAGATTGTTTTGGACCAAATCTATTGCATCTTTCCCTTATTCTTATTTCTTTTTAAGTTTATGCATTATCGCTTAATGATCTGCTTTCTATGAAATATAGTGTATTGTCTGTCCGAATCTGTTAGATGTTTAACTCTCATGCATGAAAAGTGTAATGAATTGTTTCCTCGAAGATATTAAATAGATTTGTTACTAATGTTTCGACTAGAGTAGATCTACATGAAGGCAAGCGTAGGGTTTTTATTTACTTGGTGGAAGTTGTGAATCTACCTCTTTTAGGTCTAATAAGCACAATCACATCCCTTCAGAAATACCTGGAGGTCAATTGAATAGCATTGCGGTAGTGGGCCATAGGAAGGTATATATCCGCGCGAAGGTAGATTTGAGCTGCAAGGGTTTCAGAATACACATCATACAATTTGTGGATGCAGAAACCTAGTTATAGCACCCCCCAATATTGCTTCAGGTGAGACTGTAGCCTGTGGTATGCAGGCTATTACCGAAAGGGACAGTAGTTAGGGTTTTTTTGTTTGGCGCGAATCACTCTAAACCTGGGTCAGGCCCTGTTAAGCCAACAAATAGTTCCATTGTTGGGACTGTGATCTATCTAAGAAATGTATGATAAGTGGTTTTCTACAAAGAAAGAGATCAAGAAGTGGATTGACTGAAAAGTGCAAGTGTTTACGTCTCAAGAGAAAAAAAAACCCTAAATTGTCCAAGGAGCATTGCTTGCAGAAATATTTGTACACAGATGAGACTGAAGCGTTGTTATGTTTCTCCCCTAACGAAATACACGAATGGGTGTCTAGATTGGTAGATAGTCAAGGAACGTGGAGGATCAATAGTCCCATAGTGTGGACTCTAGAACTAGTTCAATGTCTAGAAGCATTAGAAAGCAATATCATGTGGGTCGTAAATATTTGGATTGATTACACACTTAGAAGTTTGGTGACTGATTTCGTGGTTGATCGAACTATCAGCTATAGTGAGGTAGAGTATAGCCTCTTTAGGGGACCACAAGGTAAGTATTTGAAATCATTAAAAACGTGGATTAAAATTTTGTTATGTTTGGAGCTAGGAAAAGTGGTAAATTATTCACAAGAAACGAAGAAATGAGCTCAGAGTACAGTTTTATCATTGAATCCCCTTCAAGTGATGATGAAGGGATGGTGCTGAATACACTACAAAGTGACGTACAGTTGATTAAGTAGGGTATCCCGTGGATACCTTGTCCATCCACTCAACCTCCACCTCCACCTCTGCCTCCACCTCCACCTAATACACTAACACCTTCACCTTCACCTTCGCCTTCACCTCCACCTACACTTCCACCATTCAACATGGTGAATGCAATGAAGATGCTAGTTTTTTAAGGGATAGGGAGCAAAGACCTCGAACAATTCTCCTTTGTTGTAGGATCTGTATGGATTACATAACAGACTACGGAAGATAACATCAACAAAGCGCAGCTAGTCACGACCTTACAAAATCAAGGATTTCCATTGTACATCAAGTACTACACTGATAACCCCACGCAACGTTGGAAGAGACCTAAAAAGCTTTGAACAAGGAGTTTAGGAAGCCTAAGTCAGAGGTGCAGTCGGTGATTGAGTTTAAAGGAATTCGACAAAAGATACACGAGTGACCCTAGTGTTTCTATAAAAGGTTTAGATGCCTGATCAAATAGACCAATATGGTGATTATAGATTCCCAGAAATGAGACTAGTAGATTTCATTGCTCTTACCACACTTAAGATTTCGCCTATCACAACAAAATATAGCAACTCAATCAGAAGCTTTAGAAATCGCGAGGAGGCTAGAATCCTCGCCCATACATGATACAAACCTTGGATTGCAAGATATTCACTCATAGCTCGAAATCCTACATCTGGAGTTGCAGAGCTTGCAGAAAGGAAAGGAAGCCCATTTGGAGGTGTGCGCTGAAGTCTGGTGCTTGAAATGAAAGGGCCATGGGCATGAAGGAACATTGTTTGGTTTATTAGAACTATATTATTTGGGGAGGGCTTGTTCCCCTAAAACTGAAGAATACCATTGGGCCGAGCACGGGAGCTACACCACGGTGCACTATCTATCAAGTTATAGGACAACATGCGATTGATAATTTCCATTTACTACAGAAGTTTGTATAAACCCCCTAGTAGTTTTTCTACAATTTCTATTAATCTGTAGGTCATGATAAATGCCATTGTAGGAGTTATGAGCTAATGATGGATAAAAACCCTACCTACTAAATGGAGGCAGAAAATCGACCTCGGGATTAGGTCGTTAGAGTAGCACGTGAAGGATTCCAAGGCTGATGACAAGGAAGAGCATGGGGGAGCTCGCAGAGCATGGGGGCAGATAATTTTCTATAACTATGGCGAAGCAAGACACTTTGCACGAGATTTCCCAAACCCCATGCATTCGTCATGTTATTATTGTAGAACGTTCGACCATGTGATAGAGGAATGTTCAATTCTTATAGAAAATATTCATGAAAAGAAGACGTAGCGCCAAAAACCTATGCAGAATAACCATATGATGAGATTGAAGCCCCGTGAAGAAGATCGTAGCATAAATATAGTAACAAGACGTGGCATGGCCACTGGTGAAAATAAGGAAAAACAGTCTGAGAATAAGGGGTTAGTGTGAAAGGATGCTAAGAAATAAATATAATTTGACCTTAATCGAGCTAAAAACATCTTCATGGAAGTAAAGGAGAACTTTGTTGAGGCCTTCACCTCAAAAAGCTAGGTGAAAATGCCAGAAACTAGTACAACATAAGAGGTTGATCCTTCGGTATTCGCTACTTTTCTAAAGACCTGTATGAAGTTGTCGCATGATAAGAATGCAGTAGAAGGTGTTAGCCTCTTGCTCATAGCAGGTATTCATCTTTCATGATTGACATTTCTAAATGCTAAATATGTCATGCTCTGCAAGTTGCAATGTGTCCATGAGAGTAGGCCAACCTAAATGCCTCTGCTATATTCCAAGTTTGAGGAGTTATTCCATTTTTGAAGAATTTTCAGTTAAGAGAGATCCAAACAGCTTAATCTTGGTCTCCCTAGGTTTCAATTTTTTGTTGTAGAATATAGAGAATCATTATCTGTCCAAGCAACTTAATCTGGGGAGATTCTTAGATAGGTAGAGAAGAAAGGGTGCTCAACAGCTTAATCTGAGCCCCTAGATGGAATAAGTGTAGATGTAGGTAGGAGGACAGTAAATAAAAGAAAAAGTTGAAAATTTGGGTTTGCTAGATCAAATGCACCCAAGCCAAAAGAAGAAAAAGTGCTAGGTAAAGTAGGCTGGTTAAGTAGTTTTGTGGTTGCAGAAATCAAGCTATGTGATCCATGTCATATTTTCAAGTGTCATATCCAACCAAATCACAGTTTTGTGGCACTTTCTCATGCTGATCAGATCAGGAAAGGCATCTCTAACTCCCCTCTCTTCTTATTTCCCAAAATCACTCGCTAACATCCCCTCAAGGACCTTCGGGTCTGCCCAAGAGTCCATTTTTCATTCCATTTTGGCTTGAAAGCCAAGTTGACATCTGAGTTGGCTTAGTAAAAAGAAGCCACATTTCTTGTGTAAAAATAATCTTTGCACAAATTCATCATTCCCCTACATTTTCACTCCACCAAGTCATACTAACTCCTGACTTTATTATTTAGCTCCCCAAGTCATTCCTCTATCCCCTACTATGAGAAAACTATATAAAAAACCCAAAAATATTTAATATCCCACCCCATGGCGACTATAGCCTAATAAACAAAAGTCAGGGAGATACAAGGTCTATCTGGGGCATTGGTATCAACCCTTCCACCTTCGTTTCCCTTGGGATTTATTTAAACCTCTGGATTAAATAAATAATCAAACCACACCCCACCCCGCACATGCATAACCTTTGGATTTCATTGATATTTGGTCAATGAATAACCATGACCTCGAGCGCGCATTTAACCCTCAAAACCTAAAGTCTAAACCCACCACCGCTGCGAATAATCAAAAGTTTATCACGTGCGCTTGTTAGTTAAAACCCACTCATCTTCCCCTCCCGTCCACCGTCTGATCGTCTCTCCCAGATCTGACGGCCCTCGTGTATATCGGGTGCCCTTACATGATAGCACCATAGTGCCCGATCGTCGACGGTTTCACCATCGTACACCGGGACACTTGGCGGATTTTTATTGCGTTGGGCTGCCCCTGACAGATACCACCCCCATACCAAAATCGGTCTGACGCAAACCGCTTACCGCCCTCCCCTGTTGCCACTTCGCCGCATGACGATGCTGCCACCTCACCGGCCACTGTGCTACACCCTGCTGCGTCACCCTGCTACGTCACCCTGCTACATTACCTTGCCACGTCACCCTACCACGTCACCCTGCCACGTCACCCTGCTGACATCATCATCCGTGCTAGGTCCCACTGCTGAGGTCATGCGGATGTCATCTGCCATACCGCTGACATCATCCACTGAAAGGAATGTGCACAAGAGAGAAATCAAGGCTTCGGAGGCCCAGAATCAAATTCTGAGGCAGTTTTCGATGCGTGATTAGCACTTAGCGCTAATCGTGCATCACTACCGAAATAGGCCAAAATGGGGAATCTTTTTTCTCAGTGAATGCTTTTGCCGCGAAAGGGCAGAAAAAGGGTGATTTAACAGTTTTTACCACATCAGAGAGAGGAAGAAGCGCCTATTCAATCAAAGAGTATCAGTGAAGCGGCAGAGAGTATCATATCGACCATATCAGAGCCGGGAAAGCATTAAAGACCATCCAAACCAAATCAATGCATACCAGGACAGAGTCACAGGCCATTAAAACCGAATCATAACAAATTAAATGGGAATCAAAGTCGCCTAAGAGTAGCAGAACCGACTAAGAGGTGCAGATGAGAAGTGAAAGGCGCGGAAATTGCATATTGGACAAGCAAAGCTGCCAGAGGATGACAGATAGCCACATTTTCAAACAGTTACCCCCAGCGCAACATTAGATAGATATTTTCATTACTTGTAAGAGAAGTTAGGTTAACTGCATTTATTTCCGGAAAAATATCTTCTAGCAGATCTTTGTTGTAGATATTTTCCTATAAGTACAACCCTGAACAATGTAATAAGGGTTGGTGGGTTGTTTGGTTGATCTCTCATTCTGAGAGTTGTACTGTAAATATTTAAGAACTTCTGTAACCAAAGATTGTTGGAACACTTGCATCTGAAACTGGTTGGTTGTGCTTTCAATGGCTGAAGAAATGGGTATGGAATTCTCGTGCTTGCTCATGGTTCAATAAGTTGTCCCTCCCTTTGTTTATCATTTTATACATCGTTGTATCAAAATATATATCATAATCTAAGTTGCAGGAAAAAAGAATAGACCAGAATTGGTTTTCATGCCCTCTGTGCTCAATTCTTGCAACTTTCCATGTTTTCCTCTGAAACAGTGATGAATATGCATTCTTAATTGCGCCTGTTTAAGTTGTTCCTTTCACATATGAATGTTGTCTGGGAATTCTTTATTGCTCCCAGATATCACTCATCCATTTTCCCTCTTTGGCTGGATGAGAGATTCTTAATTGCCTCTTGTTCCCTAACTTCCATTTCACTCTTGTTCAAGCATAAAATAATTGTGCCATGTGTGGCTATCCTGCTCCATATTCCCCTCTTCTACCAGAGAAAAAACACACCTCAGTTCACAGACATGACTCCATGCCCAATGGTTTGAACTTCTTACTCTTTGTATGTCAACTCAGTTTAAATAAGATCAACCACCCCATCAATCAAAATCAAAATCAAATCAAACCCATGTGCCTCATATCTAGCCTAAAATCACCCCTTAAACAAAGTTAAAATCCTGAAGAGAGAGCCCTCTCCGACTGTTGGAAGGCTAGGACCTACAGTCCAAAGACTGGTTTGTGGTTACCTCGGCCGTATTCCCTTGGGAGTCAAAGGGAAAAACCTGAGTGATAACATAATGGCGACTTTGTTGGGGACAATCATCTGTTCAATACTGTAGATCCCCATTTTTTTATTAGTTTTCCTTTCCAATAATTCTTAAACTTATTTTGAAAAATCACTAAAAATCACTAAAAAATCACAAAAAATCTCAAAAATCAAAAAATACTTTGCTTCTTGTTGCATATTAAGTCCTGATCTATGTGGTGGACAGAGATCAAGCCCTTCAAATTTGATTTACTTATCCACCTGGCAACTCCACATAATCCCCATAATAAAGACTCCACTGGAGAAATGAACCGAAGAGAAATATATGAGAAGATCAGGCTGTTGACCTGGACTACTATCCAACAGGTCATGTTCTTTCTCTTCCACAAAATTTTGTTGTGTATATTGTATTTTAAAAATGATTTTAAATTAGATTTTCATGACTTTCCCTTTGAAAATATTGTTGAAAGGCCTCCTTGCACATTACAACACCAGCCTCTAAAAGCTGCTGAGAATCATCATACAGCTAAGGAGGAAACAAATATCAAATCCAATCATGCTATCCTTGTTCATATTGAGCCCATTCAGCCAATTCCTATACATACTTCCGTGCCTAGTAAATTTCCTGATAGGTATAAGCCTCATGTGTTGCCTCCTGTGCTTAATCCTCTGCCCAAAAATCATCCTGATTATCTCCCAAGATTTGATGGAGAGAATGGTATTACTGCCCAAAAGCATATCCAACCCTTTGAAGATTATCTTAGTATATTTGAAGTAGAGGAGGACGATGTTAGTATCAGGTTGTTTTCCCTTTCTTTGCAAAGTGAAGTTAGGATTTGGTTTAAAACCTTTCCTGAGGCTAGCATCTCGAATCTTCAGTAGTTTTCCAAGATCTTCCTTGATAGATGGACGATCAAGCTTAATTTCCTCTTGCTCATTGAAGAATATAATCAATTAAAAAGAAATCCAAGTGAGTCTGTTCAACAATTTCATGATCGATTCAATCAAGTTTATCATGCTCTGCCTTTGAATATTATACCTCCCCCTAATCTATCTCTAGTGCATTATCCATGAGCTTTTGACCCAGAAATAGAATTCCTTTTAAGAGAAAGGATTCCCCCTACTATGGAACAAATGCAGGACATGGCAGTGGACATAGAGGCAAATCTAAAAATCATTGAGGAAAACCGCAAAGAAGAGCAAGAAGAAAGACTTCATGGTTGGTTACAAAGGTCAGAGGGAATCATCACAATGAAAGTGGAATGTTTAGAACATCTGAACACATCTGTTTTGCAACAGGAAAGTAATGACATTCATGAACAAACCTACCACAAAACATATGACATATTCGTAGAGCCATACATGATGGAGCAATCTCCTGATATACTATATGAACATAACATATTCTCTTCTTTAAATTTCTTTCCAAAATATGATGAGTATGATGATGATGATGAGCCTAATGACCAAATCAACCTTACAGAGGAATCAGAACCTAGTTTGGCAGAAAGAAAAATTCAGGGTCAGCAGCCCAAAATCAACGAGCAACATGCCTATCTCAGCTATGAAGTAAAGGAGGAAAGCACAAATTTTTTTGATTTCGGTGAAGGAACTTTACCATTTTGTTTCGAATCTTTTCAGTTTATTAAGGAAAACTATCATACAGTTAATAAACAAATATCAGCAATTTATATTGATCATCTCGAGGAAGCCCAAACCAGTGTTCAAAATATATTTCCTCTAGCTTTGCAGCCCCACAGAGCCATCAAGTATCAAATGGAGGAAGACTTAGAAGTAGCATCATATGATCAAGCCATCCAAGTGGATCCCTTGCCTCTTTATGTTCAGCTATCTAAGGCTTTCAAAGAAGAAAAGGAGCAGCCTGTGCAGATCAGTCAAAGGCCATGTGAGCCTGCTTGCAATAAATTGCAAATATCAGTTCAGGTGGTATATGATGCATTTGCTGACATGGGGTATGATGAAGTAAAGAGGTCCTCTTCTCCACTAGCAGGTTGTGTGCCTCAGTATTAGAATGTGGATGATATCCCTATTCCAAGGCATGAGTGTGATCCTAGACCTTTATACAGTTCTTCAATTTAGTTCGGCAATAATGTATATATGTTGCAGGACCCTTTTGTACAGTTTCTTGTTTCAGCAAAGAAGGTCAGTAGTTTCCTAATCTTCTCAAAGATTAGCAAAGCCATATCCGATTTCAAGATCTCAGTTTTTTCCACCAGCAAGCACAAGCAGCAAAGCTCGTTCATGTTTATAATGCTTGAATGGCTGCATTGGTTATTTCATTTCACCTAACAGCAAAGTAAGTGCTGGTTAGAGTAGGTAGGTAGGATTTCAGTTTTTGTTTATACAACAAGCTTGCTGCATTTGAAGCCCGAAGTGAAGGCGATAAGCTCTTCAAGGTCTACTGTCATTTTCATAAATAAAGCATTCAACAAAGGAAAGTTTTCAGAGTATAGCAATAACTGAAGATCAAGGCATTCTGACCTGCTGTTCTTGGCCTTTCACAAGGAAAGGCCATCCCCAAGAGGAGCCATTGTTAGCCTCCTGCTCATAGCAGGTATTCATTTTTCATAATTGACATTTCTACATGCTAAATATGTCATGCTCTGCAGGCTGCAATGTTCCATATTTGATACTTAGGCCAAACAAGTGTCCATGAGAGTCGACTAGCCTAAATTCCTCTGCTGTATTCCAATTTTGAGGAGTTATTCCATTTTTGAAGAATTTTCAGTTAAGAGAGATCCAAAGAGCTTAATCATGGTCTCCCTAGGTTTCAATTTTTTGTTGTAGAATATAGAGAATCATTATCTGTCCAAACAGCTTAATCTGGGGAGATTCTTAGATAGGTAGAGAAGCAAGGGTGCTCAACAGATTAATCTAAGCCCCTGGATGGAATAAGTGTAGATGTAGGCAAGAGGACAGTAAATAAAAGAAAAAGTTGAAAAGTTGGGTTTGCTAGATCAAATGCACCCAAGCCAAAAGAAGAAAAAATGCTAGGTAAACTAGGTTGGGTAAGTAGTTTTGTGGTTGCAGAAATCAAGCTATGTGATCCATGTCATATTTTCAAGTGTCATATCTAACTAGATCACAGTTTTGTGGCACTTTCTCATGTTGATCAGATCAGGCAAGGCATCTCTAACTCCCCTCTCTTCTTATTTCCCAAACTCACTCGCTAACATCCCCTCATGGACCTTGAGGTCTGCCCAAGAGTCCATTTTTCATTCCATCCTGGCTTGAAAGCCAAGTTGACATCTGAGTTGGCTTAGTAAAAAGAAGCCACATTTCTTGTGTAAAAATAATCTTTGCATAAATTCATCATTCCCCTACATTTTCACTCCACCAAGTCATACTAACTCCTGACTTTATTATTTAGCTCCCTAAGTCATTCCTCTATCCCCTACTATGAGAAAACTATATAAAAAACCCAAAAATATTTAATATCCAACCCCATGGAAACTATAGCCTAATAAACAAAAGTCAGGGAGATACCAGGTCTATCTGGGGCCTTCGTATCAGCCCTTCCACCTTCCTTTCCCTTGGGATTTATTTAAACCTCTGGATTAAATAAATAATCAAACCACACCCCACCCCGCACATGCATAACCTTTGGATTTCATTGATATTTGGTCAATGAAAAACCATGACCCCGAGCGTGCATTTAACCCTCAAAACCTAAAGTCTAAACCCACCACCACCGCGAATAATCAAATGTTTATCGCTGATGCTTGTTAGTTAAAACCCGCTCATCTTCCCCTCCCGTCCATCGTCAGATTGTCTCTCCCAGATCTGACGGCCCTCGCGCATATCGGGTGCCCTTACATGACAGCACCATAGTGCCCGATGGTCGACGGTTTCACCATCATACACCGGGACACTTGGCGGCTTTTTATTGCATCGGGTCGCCCCTAACAGATTCCGCCCCCGTACCAAAAGCGGTCCGACGCAAACCGCTTACCGCCCTCCCCTGTTGCCACTTTTCCGCATGACGATGCCGCTACCTCACCGGCCACTGTGTTGCACCCTACTGCGTCACCCTGTTGCATCACCCTTCTGTGTCACCCTGCCACGTCACCCTACCATGTCACCCTACCATGTCACCCTGTTGACGTCATCATCTGTGCTAGGTCCCACTGCTGATGTCATGCTGACGTCATATGTCGTACCACTGACATCATCCGCCGAAAGGAAAGCGCGCAAGAGCGAAATTGAGGCTTCGGAGGCCCGGAATCAAATTCTAAGGCAATTTTCGATGCGTGATTAGCACTTAGCACTAATCGCGCATCGCTACGGGAAATAGGCCAAAATGGGGAATCTTTTTTCTTAGTGATTGTTTTTGCCACGAAAGGGTAGAAAAAGGGCGATTTAACAGTTTTTACCACATCAGAGAGAGGAAGAAGCCCCAATTCAATCAAAGAGTATCAGTGAAGCAGAATAGAGTATCAGATCGACCATATCAGAGCTGGGAAAGCATTAAAGACGATCTAAACAAAATCAATGCATACCAGGACAAAGTCACAGGCCATTAAAACTGAATCATAACAAATTAAATGGGAATCATAGTCACCTAAGAGTAGTAGAACCGACTGAGAGGTGCAGATGAGAAGTGAAAGTCACAACAATTGCATATTGGACAAGCAGAGCTGCCAGAGGACGACAGATAGCCACATTTTGAAATAGCTGCCCCCAGCGTAGCATTAGATAGATATTTTCATTACTTGTAAGACAAGTTAGGTTAACTGCATTTATTTTAATGGAAAAGATCTTCTAGAAGATCTTTGTTGTAGATATTTTGCCTATAAATACAACCCTAAACAATCTAAGAGGGGTTGGTGGGTTGTTTGGCTGATCTCTCATTCTGAGAGCTGTAATGTAAATATTTAAGAACTTCTGTAGCCAAAGATTGCTGGAATACTTGCATCTAAAACTGGCTGGTTGTGCTTTCAATGGCTGAAGAAATTGGTATGGAATTCTCGTGCTTGCTCATGGTTTAATAAGTTATCCCTCCCTTTGTTTATCAGTTTATACATAGTTGTATCAAAATATATATCATAATCTAAGTTGCAGGAAAAAAGAATAGACCAGAATTGGTTTTCATGCCCTCTATGCTCAATTCTTGCAACTTTCCATGTTTTCCTCTGAAACAATGATAAATATGCATTCTTAATTGCGCCTGTTTAAGTTGTTCCTTTCAGATATGAATGCTGTCTGGGAATTCTTCATTTCTCGCATATATCATTCATCCACTTTCCCTCTTTGGCTGGATGAGAGATTCTTAATTGCCTCTTGTTCCCTAACTTCCATTTCACTCTTATTCCAGCATAAAATCATTGTGCCATGTGTGGCTATCCTGCTCCATATTCCCCTCTTCTACCAGAGAAAAAACACACCTCAGTTCACAGACATGACTCCATGCCCAATGGTTTGAACTTCTTACTCTTTGCATGTCAACTCAGTTTGAATAAGATCAACCACCCCATCAATCAAAATCAAAATCAAATCAAACCCATTTGCCTCATATCTAGCCTAAAATCACCCCTTAAACAAAGTTAAAATCCTGAAGAGAGAACCCTCGCTGACTGTTGGTAGGCTAGGACCTATAGTCCAAAGACTGGTTTGTGGTTACCTTGGCCGTATTCCCTTGGGAGTCAAAGGGAACAACCTGAGTGATAACAGAAGGGCTGAAAGAGCTAATCGACAAGTGCGCAAATAAAGAAAATACCCCTGCTGAACAATGCATAGTGAGAAAAATTGGCGCGAGATGAGGCTGACTGCACATATAAGAGAATATGAGATGAACCATGTAATATAGGATCTGAGATCTGATGCAAATGTCCTACCTAAGCAGATGTGGGAGCGAATGGGAAGGCCTTCACTATAGTGGTCTCCTATCTCGTAGTGCATGGCTAATCAACATAAGATTATTCTGATGGGATGCTTATATGGTGTGCCAGTATACATTAAGGGTGCAAGTGCGTTGGCTGACTTTGAGGTCATTAAAATAGTGGATGATAGTAACCCATACCCCATGCTATTGGTGATTGACTTGTATTTCTACATGGATACAGTAATCAACTTAAATAAGAGGAAAATTACATTTGAAAGGAAGGCACTTAGGGTTGTAATGCCACTAAACTCAGCTGAGGGAGAACGTTATATTGAACCTATTCATGACCATATGGAAGATGATGATGATCTGGATCAGATATACAAGATCACAGCAAGAAACGACTATTGGATCAATCCTATGGCCGATGGGAAAATTGCATGGGATAGGGATAATTCCTGCACCTCAAACTCAGATGGAGAGCTTGAAAATTGGAAGAATCGGTTGCATGAAGTATCTATGCTGCATTGCAATATGATGACCAAATCATGGCAGTGTGTCTTAGATAAGGTAAGGAAGCTTCAACATTATTATGCTTTTACTGATGTGGATCTATTTTTAGATGAATTTGAAGGGTATGTACCTGAAGAACATCACTTCCAAGCACTAGAGTTGGCATTGTGTGCTACATTTGCCCGTTGGTGGGGTATGCATAAGGAGAGCTTTGTTGGATGGAAGGAATATAGAAGAATGTTGAGATTAAGGTTTGGGTATGCTAATACTCAGATGATAGAAAATTACAATGTGAAGGACGATCTGCGCGATCATTTGGCATGATGGACTAAGGCCTGGGGAACAGAACCACAACCAGAATGGATGCACATTTTTTGTCATACCTTAGATACAATCCCAATGAACTGGTATTTGGAAACTGGGAGAACGAAATGGGATATTTTAATAGAGAGTTTCTAATTGAATCTCAGTTTTGAGGATGGGTTTAACTGCATTGATGGAGCGCTTAAGGAGATAAAAGCATCTATATTTAGAACGCCTAAGGAACTAGTTGAATGGGCTTAGGCAGATTGGAGTACACAGTTGCACCATGTGTTGGAATGTCACAATGTGACTATTGAAGAGGAAGAAGAAGACTCATGGAATATTAACATTCCAGAGATAGAAGGACAATGCAAAGTCAAAGGATCAAAAGCTAAGAACACAAATACATGGGAGCCTTTGAAAACTAAACAAGTAAATATTGGATTTGAAGAAAAGCCTAAGTTCGTGAAGGTAGGAGACTATTGGGATGAAGATATGGTTGATAAGGTGGTTGAACTATTGCATGAATACCAGGATTTATTTCCAACAAAGTTTTCATATTTGAAGGGGATCATTGGAGATTTGCGGATTATGAAGATTATGTTGACACCGAATGTGAAGCCCATCAAGAAGGGACCTTATCGTCTCAATCCGAAGTATAAAGAAAAAGGTACACCAAGAGCTCAATAAGATGCTCAATGCCAGAATTATCGAACCAGTAGAGGAATATGATTGGGTAATCCTAATTGTTGTCCAAGAGAATAAACAAAAAGGAAAAATCAGGGTATGTGTTAATCTAAGAAAGTTGAATGATGCATGTGTGCACGATCCGTTTCCAACACCATTTACAGATGAAGTATTAGAGAATGTTGGTGGATAGGAAGCTTATTCATTTACTAATGGGTTCTCAGTATACCATCAAATAAAGATCATGCTAGAAGATTGAATCAAAACAACCTTCGTGACGGGAGTGGGGTTGGTTTGAAGATACAATAATTCCATTCATATTGAAGAGCGTGCCTGCAATCTTCTCCCTGGTAGTAATCGTGACATTCAAGGAGTTTATTCATAAATTTTTGGAGGTTTATTTTGTTGATTGGATTGTGTTTTGATTGGTGAAGCATCATGTTGCAATTCTGCGCCTTATGCTAGATACATGCCGAAGCTATCATATTGCACTGAATTTGAAGAAGTGCATATTATGTGTGCCCTTTGGAATTTTGCTTGGCCATGTAGTAAGTGAGGGTTGATGTTGGACCCTGTGAAGATTGTTGTGATATGGATATGGAATCTCCCAGGAATGTAAAATAGTCGCATGCGACCTTGGGGCACACTAGGTATTATAGAAAGTTTATCAAGGCATATGCTCAGATAATCGTGCCGATGGAAAAATTATTGAAGAAAGATGTGATGTTTCATTGGGATGAAGAATGTGAGCGCAATCTGGATGTGATAAAGGAAAAGATGCTGATTGTGCCTATTTTTGTGTCTCCAGACTGGAAGAAAGAATTCCATGTGCATGTAGATGCCTCTTGCATTGCTCTCGATGCGGTATTAACATAGGTGGGAGAGGGGGATATTGGTCATCCAGAAGCCTTCGCAAGAAGAAAATTGTCAAAAGCTGAAAATAATTATTCCACTATCAAGCGTGAAGGACTGGCGATGGTCTACGCACTACAAAAATTTAGACATTACTTGTTGGGCAGACACTTTAAAATGTATATGGATCACTCCACACAAAAGTACCTAGTCTATAAGCATGTGTTCGGGGGTGGGGAATATGCCAATGGTTATTGTTGTTTCAAGAGTATGACTTTGAAGAAATTGTGAAGCCTAAAAGGCTGAATGTGGGACCAAATCACCTGTCAAGGATTGAATGGGTGAAGAACCAATTAGTTTGGAGGAAGGATTGTTGGATTCACAACACTTCGATGTGCATGTTGCAGATAACCATTTTACTGATATCATTCAGTTTTTAACCACAGGTACAGCTCCGGAAGGGTATTCAACTCAGAAAAAGAAGGAATTAGTGGTCCGCTCTACAAATTTTTAAATGATTTATGGTCACTTGTATAAGATGGGAACATATTAAATGATGGGAATGTATGTTCCAAAGTTTGAGTGCGGTAGTATCCTTACCGAAGCACATGGAGGAGCAACAGGAAGACTCTATGAAGGAAAAGCGATTGCATAGAAGATTTTTCACATAGGGTTATGGTGGCTGACATTACATAAGGATTCCAAGGCGTACTTCAAGGTGTGCGATGCTTACCAAAGGACATGAAATCCTTCGTGAAGATATGAATTTCATTTAAGTCCTCAAGTTTCATTGCATGTATTTGATAAGTGGCTTATTGATTTCATAGGTCTAATACACCCCCTGAAGAAACTCGATTATGTTGTAAAGGTTGTCTTGTTGTGGTCCTTGAGCACAATCTTCATCTACTAGTATCCTCAGAACACATCAGTGAACGAATAAGCTTCTTGTCCTCCAACATTCTCTAATACTTCATCTATAAATGGTGTCGTAAATGGATCATGCACACTTGCATTGTTCAACTTCCTCAGATCTATGGATATCCTAATTTCACCCTGCTGCTTCTTTTCCTGAACCACCATGGGGCTCACCCAATCAGATTCTTCAACTGGTTCAATAATTCCAGCCTCCAACATCTTATCAAGCTCTTTGCACAACTTTTCTTTATACTTCAAATTTAGTCGATAAGGTGTCTGCTTGACGGGATTCACGTCAGGTTTCAAGGTAATTTTCATTACACCCAAATCCCTTACAATACCTTTTATATCTGAGAAATTCGTTGGGAATAGATCTTGTTATTCACTCAGTAGTTCAGCCACCTTATCAATTCTATCTTCATCCCAATAGTCTCATATCGTCACGATCTTAGGCTCTGCATGGCATCCAATATTAAATTTCTTGGTTTTCAATGGCTCTGTTAGATGAGGGTTCTTTGTTTTAGGTCCCTCGACCTTGCTCTTCCCTTCAGTTTCTAAGATGTTAATTGTTCTTGGATCATCCTCCTCTCCTTCCATGGTCATATTGTAGCATTCTAGGGCATTCTGCAGCTGCGTGCTCCAGTCTGGCTGTACCCATTCCACCAGCTCTTTAGGCATTCTAAAACTAGCGGCCTTAATTTCATGTAGTGCTTCATCAATGCATTCAAATCTATCCTCAAAGGTGAAGTTTAATAAGAAGCACTCCCTCAAGATATCACATTCAGTTGTTTCATGGCATAGCTCTATTTCCAGGTACCAATTAATGGCAATAGTGTCTAAGGTGTGGAAAAAAATATGAGCCCACTTGGTTGAGGTTCTTCACCCCAAATTTAGTCCACCGTGCCAGATGTTCGCATGGATCATCCTTCCCACTATATTTATCATTCATCTGGGTATTAACCTATCTAGTCCTTAGCTTCATCATCCTTTTATATTCCTTCTATTCAGCGAAATGTTTCTTGTGCGTACCCCACCATTGAGTGGGTGTAGCATGCAGGGCCAATTCTAATGCCTGGAATCGATGTTCCCCAGGTACCTCTCTTTCAAATTCATCCAAAAAGAGAATAACATCATTCAAACCATCATAGTACAGAATATTTCATACCTCTATAGATACGTATCATAGTGATTTGGTCATCATATTGCAGCACATCGTAGATACTTCATGCAACTGATTCTGCTAGTGCTCGAGTTCTTTATCCAAGTTTGAGGTATAAGACCTATCCCTATCCCACGTGATTCATCTATCAGTAGTCAGATTGATACAATATTTGTCTCACACCGTGATCTTGTATATCTGATCTATATCATCATCATCCTCCATAAAGTTCGAACAGGCTCAATATAGCGTGCTCTTTCAGTAGGGTCCAATGGCACAATAACCCTGAGCGCCTTTCTCTTAAATATCATCTTCCACTTCTTCAGATTAACCATCACATCCATGGAAAAGGCCTAATCAATTCCTACTAGTGAAAGGTACAAATTTTCGTCATCTACTATTTCTATTACTTCAGAATCCGACACAGGACTTGCTCCTTCAATATCGACTGTTACCCCATACAAGCGCCCCATAGGAATAATATTTTATTGATTTCCCATGCATAGATGTATAGGAGACCATTGCAACATAGGCCTCCCCATCCTTTCCGAAGTTTGTTTATGTATCAAATTTGCATCTGACCCCAGATCAAAGATTACTTGGTCTATTTCATACTCTCCTATCTGCACGGTCAGCCTCATCTCGTGCCATGTCCACTTCTTATGGTTTCCTAGCTTCCTTATAGTGCACTATTCTGAAGGAAGATTGATATTACCCACACATTCATCTATTAGCTCTTGGAGTCCCTCTACTGCCTTATTATCACGCAGCAACTTCAAATAGGTCCTTAGAGAAGTAGCTAATAGCAAAGGATCCACATCTTCCACTTCACTCTTTGTAGCTGATTTCTCTCAAATTCTGGATGCAGGAGCTTCAGTGAAGTTCTTTTTAGCCTCCATAAAATTTTCTTTAGCTTGGTTGAAGTCAAACCTGACTTCCTTTTTAGCAGTCTTGCACACCCATCCTTTGGTTCTGGGTGCTTCCCCTTATCTTCTGTTGTGGCCATGCCACTATGCATTACTATATTGACATTGTGATCTTCTTCATGAGGTTCTGCCCTTATCATCTGGATATTCTACATAGGTTGTTGGGTCCGTGTATTATTTTCTTGCATCTTTGCTATAAGGATTGGGTAATATTCTATCACATGATCAAATTGTCTGCAATATTGACAAGATGGATGCGTTGGGTTCTAACAATTGCACGTAAAATGCCTAGCTTCACCATAATTATAGAAAATAACTTTTCCATGGCCTCTGCCAACCCCTCCTAGTGTTCCTCTTCCACGGCGTTGGAATCCTCCATGCGCTATGCCCGCACCCTATTATTGAGGCTGACTTTCTGTCTGCATTCGGTAGTTAGGGGTCCTACACATCATTAATTCATAACTTCAAGAATGGCTTGTAATGTCCTCCAGATTTGTAGAAATTGCAAAAAAACTACTGAGGGATCTGTACAAACTTCTACAGTAGATGACAATTATCCTTCATATGATTTCCTATAGCTTGGTAGATAGTGCACCATGGCGTTGCTCCTATGCTTGACCCAATGTTATTTCTGGCTTTAGGGGGACACACCACCGCGCCCACCCCCCCCCCCCCCCCAAACCAAATAAGATAATTCTGATAAATTGGGCAATGGTCCTTATCATGCCCATGGCCCTTGCATTTTAAGCACCAAACTTCAGTGCACACCTTAGGCTTGGCTTCCTTTGCCTTCTTCAGGCTCTCTAATTCCAGGTGCAGACTTGCCAGCTATGATTGAATCTATTGTACTCCAATATCCGTATCTTGTATTAGCAAGGCTTCCAACCTCATCACGTTCTCCACAGCTTCTGCTTGCGTTACTATCTTTTTCTGTGATAATGGCAATCTTAAGTGGGCCAACAACAAAGAAATATACCAATCTTTGTGTTGTTTGTCCATGATGTTCATATTATCCTACAGGATCAGACATTTTAGCATCTGATTAAAATCCCACAAGGATTCATTCACCACTTTATTTATCTCGTTAAACTCTGTAACAGACTGTGCCTACGATTTATGCTTCTTAAACTCGCGATTAATTCATTGTTGAGTATCTAACAATGTTGCAATAAGGTGATCATGATTGTACTTGATATACCAGCTCAATGCTCTATCTTGTAGTGTTGTGACTAGTTGTGCTTTCTTTAGATTATCATTAGTGATCTATTGTGTTGTCCACACAACATATGCAATGAACTAGAACTGTACGGGGTCTTCGATTCGTACCCCTTTGAAGATTGGCATCTTCATTATGTTCGCCATGCTGAATGGTGGAAGTGATGGTGGAGGCGTAGGTGAAGGTGTAAATGTATGCAGTGAATGTGGAAGTGGAGGCAGAGTGGATGTATGAGGTATCTGCAAGATACCCTGACTTACCAACTAAAATGCACTTCACGATCTATTCAGAATCATTCCTTCATTGTCACTCGATGAGGATCCCAATGTTGGACTATAATCAGGGCCCAAATCTTCATTCCCTCTGAAGGTTTTTCAACTTTGCGTAGTCCCAAACATCAAGGTAATAAGATAACCCATTTTTTGCACAGCAATATGTTAATCCATGTTTTGAGAAATTGTAAGTACTTACTACACATTCCATTGAAGATCTTGCACTCTACTTCGCTGTAACTGAAAGTTGTATCAATAGTGGAATCAATCACAATTGATCCGAGTGTTTGATCAATCTAGTGATCAACAACAGGCATGATGTTGTTTTCTAAAGCTTCCATGCATCTCACCATCTCTAGAGTCGACACAACAGGGTTTTCATGTCTCCACATACCCTGACTGTCTGCCAATTTAGATGACCATTCATGCAATTCACAAGGGAAGAAACAAACAAAAAATTTCGGTTTTGTCTGAGTATGGGTATCTACTCAACCGCTACTCCTTAGATAACCACAAATTTCTGTCCTCCTAAGCTACAAACACGTGGTCCTTTTGATCGAGCCACTTCTAAATTTCTTTCTTGGTAGGGAACTACTTATTCGACATCACACATTCCTCAGATTGATCCCGGTCATGGAAATATAACCATTTGTTGGCTTAAGGGGGCCTGAACCGGGTTCAAAGTTATTCATGCTAACCAACAAGAACCTAATTGATGGCCCTTTCAGCAACAACGTACGTAGCACAGACTGCAGTCCCAGTTGAAGCAATATTGGGGGATGCTAGAACAAGGCTGTGTGATGATGTCCTAAGTATCTTATAGCTTAGATCTACCTTTGCCCAAACCTATCCCTTCCGAATGCCAGTGACTACAACTCTACTAAAATGAACTTCATGTCTTCACAAAGGTACTTGATTTTACTTAACATGCATAAAAGACACTCAGTCACTACTTTCATACAATAAATTGTATATTTTGAAGCATTTATGACCTAGATTTTCCTTCATGCAAATCTATCCTTTTCGAGAAGTTAACTACAACATATTTATTTAACAACTTCTCGAGCTCCATGAAGGTGGTTAATTATACTTATTATGCATAAATATTATAGATCTATGTATCTCGTGCAAAAATAAAGCATTAATTCACATAAAACTTATCACAAAGTGAAGATGCATAAACTTAGGAAAAAGTAAATAAACAAGGCATGGATGCACAAATTTTGCTTAAACAGTTTTTATTAAGACGTAAATGTTCAGATATAGACTTCTTATCCCTGTGTAGCCAGCTGGAGGGGCCCACGCACTCAACTGTGGATTTACGAAGGTCTCCACGAACTCAGCTGCAGGAGCCTTCCCCTTTTACCTAAGTACAAGAAATAGGCTTTTCCTGCCTTAGCACCTTGCCCTTATAATGATTCTCTATCAGAATTTGTCTCTTTATGCTCACTATGAATCACTATATAGCCTTTTCATTACAATATCATGGTTTGTGGACCATGGGTGAGTCTCAAAACCATCCTATCACCTACCCATACAAGGGATGAATGCCCCTTTGACTCTTACTTAGATTCATGCTCCACTTCTCCATTTTGCATAGAATTTACATTATTTCAAAAAAACGGTTACAAAAAGTGACTTAACTTACCAAATTTAATGCTAGGATCCCCATCCCAACACTTTTCTCCTCTGAGCTCACCTTGCAAGTGCAAAAGCTATCTCTCTACTCACTGAAGGACTCTAACCCATACTTAGTCAGATTTTCCTTCGGCTTGAGATCTTATTTCCTTGCACTATTAATTGAGGGATTAACCCCTATTATTTAGGGAATTCCCTAAATTGAAATGTGTAATTCCTTTAGGCTGATCACCTGACTACATGCAACACCTATACACAATACTAGTCTACAACTGATGTTACATTTCCTTGGAATGTCCACCTCAACTAGTTAACTCGAATTCTCTGCAAGCACTAGCTATTTTGGGCTAATTGATCAGTTAATTCAATGATCACTAAGTTTGAATGAAGTCCCACTACTTGACTAACCTTTCACTAGTTCCTCCAGAAGTTGGAACTAGTTTAACTAAAAACAACATGACATAAGTAACCTTGATTGCTACAAATTAGCAATCACACATGCAGCACTAAACTCTAACTCCACCAACTCAAATTTAATGAGTAAAATAGGTGACACAAGCCATGTCATACAAGTTAAAATCATCCAAGTAGCTTGCTGGTGTGGAATTCAAATTTTCTCAATTTAATCAAGGCAAAATCAAATTGAGAATTTCTTACTACATTTTTCAACACTCCCTTTTAGATAGAAAGGGATTATCAAGCACCACTATCCTGCACTGGTGGAGCTCAAACTTCCCTATTGACAAGGCCCTTTTCAAAATATCACCATCATGTTCCTCTGTGTGAATGTACTGCAACAACGTTATATGTAGCTTCATGTTCCGGATTATCCACAGTTTTCAGTTTAGTCTGTCGACGTTTCGAACCCCAACGGGGGTCCATCATCAGGACAACTTCGAAAGATAGAAATGAAATGAATGAAAGATGATGAGAGAAGGAGAAACGCACCTGGATATAAATACACACAGGAACCCTAATATGAGAGCCGACATTTCTTATTTTTTTTTTTATGATTATTATTATTGTTAATTTTTAATATTTAATTTTTTTATTTTAAAATTTAGCCATAATAAAATAATCAAATATAAATAATATATTAATATAAATTAAATAATATAAATTAATAAATATTTATTGTATAATAAAATACACTATAAATTCAGAGAGAAATAAACAAAAACAATAAAAGCAATTAATAATAATAAACATAAAAAAAAAAACCATTATAACATATTAAATTTATGGAGATAATATAAAAAACAATTAATGATATATACAAATAACATATATTATATAAGAATAAAAATAAAAATAAAATAAAAAAATAAAAAATACAAAAGATAAATCATTTATTCCTTTAGATTCAACTAACTTATTAAAGACCTTAATTCCCTATTCTAATTTTCATTTAATAATCATATTTAATATAGATTAATTAATGTTTTATATAATAATTTAAGTAAGCCTTAATTAATGTTAATAATATAATTTTATTAATTTAATTATATTAATTATATTCTGATTTTATTTTATATGTCTCCACACATAGCCCTGTAAATGGTGATACTGAATATCTATATGTTTGGATCGATCATGAAAAACATGGTTTTCAAATAGTTTAATGCAACTATGATTATCACAATAGATCACAGGTGGATCCATCATCTGACCAAACAAACCAGCAAACATCTTTCTCATCCATATCTCCTCACACGTTTCTTCACTGGTAGCCATGTATTCTTCATTTTTCCAAGATAAGTGCCACAAATATTTTCTTCCTCCAATACGAATAAACCACTATGGACCCAACACTGAAAATTCCACTTGATTTACTCTTTCGGTCTAATGGACTCCCCACAGAATCTACATCTATGAAGCCACACAACTTCATTCCCTATATCTCCTTGTACCATAGTCCTAATAGGGTAGTGCCTTTCAGATATGTAGAACATGCTTAGTTTCCCTCCAAAATAGTTTGGTTTGCCTAACAATAGATTGGATAAGCTATTTTACTACATAACACATATATGGTTGTGTCTTCACAAGATACATCAGTGAACCCACCAACTTCTAGTAAATAGTAGCATCAACTTCCTCACCTGAAGTGGCATCCTCTTTCCTCTAGTTGGTCTCTAGAGGTGTCTCCATGGGTTTGTAATTGTCCATGCAGAACATATGAAGCATCTCATTGGCATACTTTCCTTGGGAGAGAAATAGTTCCCCATCACCTTGCCATACATTGAATTCGAGGAAGCAGTGCATGATACCCATGTCCATCATTTCAAGCTCTCTTGTAAGGTCCTCCTTATAAGATCTAATAATATTCTCATTATTAGTTAAAATCAAGTCATCAATGTATAAGACAATAATGAACAATTTACCTTCTACCAAAATATGATAGAGATTTGCATCTGCTTCACTTTTGGTGAATCCCAAAGCAGTGTGCTTGCTTTGGACCGTACAATGCTCTCTTGATTCTGGACACATGAGACTCCCAATCAAAAGTCTAGGATCATTCTGGTTGCTCGATATACACCTCCTCCTCAATAACTCCATTGACGAATGTTTCTTTCACATCCATATAGTGGATATTCCACCCCATCTCTACAACTAGATAAAGAATTTATCTTATGTATGAGTACCTTTCTACAGGAGAAAAGGTTTCCTCATAGTCAATCCCATCAATTTGAGAGTACCCCTTGGCCACAAATATGGACTTGTACTTTTCTATGCTTCCATATGCTACATGCTTTACCTTGAAGATCCATCTAGAACCCATAATTGATTTATCTATTGGACTTGGGACCACTTCCCAAAAAATTTTCTTTACAATGGATTCATATTCTTCCACCATTACATCAACCTTCATAGGTTTATCTATTGCTTCCACAAAAGAAGTTGGCTCAGTCGCTATAAGCTCAATCATGAGAGACATGTAGCTAGTGTATCAATATGATAACCTTCTCTTCCTACACTGATTTGAAGGAGCAACCACATTCTCCTGAGCATTATGCACAAGTATCTCAGCTTCCCTAGTTCTTTTCCTACATTTTTCAGATGCACTACAACAAAAAGGGTCATCGGTGAGGGTCATGCCTGTGATGAACCTTTAAATTCCGTCATCAATGTCAACTATGGTGAATGTCCTTAAAAATTGTTGTTGTAAGTGCATATAGTGATGGCCCTTTAAGGTTTGTCACCAAAGCCACTTTTGGTGAGGGTTGTTAAAGGCCCGTCACTAAGTCTCTCTTTGGTGACACCTATAATGACGATATTTTATTGACCCTCACCAATGCTCTTTTTGGTTACTTTTGGTGACAATCAAAAAATGTTTGTCATCATTGATCATTCCAATGAGTTTTTGATGATGCGATGTGCATGGTGCTATATTTTTTTTCAAAAGATAATGATTTAAGAGCATTATTGTGGAGTCTTTTTCATTATGTATTTAAGTCCATAGTGGTTATATTTAGTCAATTTGTTAAGAAATAATTAGTGTGTATCGTTTCCCTCAAGTAATTAGAATATAATTTTCCTATGAGTCAATGCATGATTCATCTCTATTAGGTTTATCATCTAACAAATTCCCTTTAGATAAAGTTCCACTAGTGTGTGTAGGAACTATATTATTTAAAACATAATCAAGCTCTATCAATTCTATTAATGAGAGAAACCTATCACTCCTCAACACTCTTGGCACATCTTAACATGTTTTGACACACACTAACATTCCTTGGCATTTCACATGTCTTGGAACATCTTTGAAACTATAACATCTTACCATGAATAGGAAACCTAAGCACATGTTACCAAGCCGTAGCATATCACAACACTCTCCTAGCATGTGTTGGCATACCCTGTAGTCCCTATCATGCCCTGGAACACTTTGGAATGCATTAACATACATTACCACTTGACACACATTGGCACTTGCCATGTATTAGAATCTATTATTAGTGTGCCTAGCATGCCCCTTTTGAAAAAGATAAATTCCTGACTTATTAAACCTCTTATGTGTTCATTTTCTTGCATTTTAACATGGATCTTCCTTATGTTTCCTTGACACTCCTTAACACATATTGGCATACCCTAGCACCCTTCACATTCTAGCATGCCTTCGCACTATTTGGCACATGTTAACACACACTGGAACCCCCTAGCACACTTTGGCACTTCTTCACATGCCTTGATATTCTCTAGCATGCCTTACCAATGCTTATCATACTTTGTCACTCCTTCCTTGGCATGTCAGGCACTTGTTGACACTCCCTAGCACACCCTCATATTCATTCACTTCCATTCATTTTTACCTAGTTCTCCCTTGTGTTTCCCTAGTACTCTGTAACACTCAATATGCATTAGCACTCTCTAGCACAGCTTAGCACTCTTTGACATGCTCTGCCACTTCATAACACGTGTATCACGCCCTAACACACATTGGAACTTGGCACCTGTTGGTTCTTGGCAATTCTTAGCATATCTAACATTCGTTGAGCGGCCTTGGTATGATTTGGCACTTAAAATGCAGTAACAATTGACACTTGGCACTTTTTGGCACCTAGTGTTCATGTGCCTAGCATGGAACTCTTGGAAAAGGTAAATTAATGACTTATTAACCATATTATGTGTTCATTTACTTGTATTTTAAACTCTTTCTCCTTTTTGTTTCCTTGACAATCCCTGACATATATTGTGACATATTTTCACATCTTGGCATGCCTTAGCACTTGGCACATCTTAGCATATTTGGCATGGCTTCGCACTATCGAGGACATGTTAACATTCCATAGAACGCCTTGGCACTCACACCCTCCCAACTAGACTTACATTTTCTCATGAATTGGGAACCCAATCAAGACCACCAACTCATACAGTAATGGCCCAAGACCACGAAGTCATAAAGTCATTTTAGATGGCCAAGTTTTCTCTTCATAAATTGGCGTAGTTGTAATTGAGATCTTCCAAGTGGAGGGCTATTGAAGTTGTATCAACAAAATTTGGTTGATCCCTCCTAGATTTTTTTTGGTAGTTTTGAAATTGCACATGGGAAAGAAGCAAACCATGTAGAAAATAAACTATGGAAAGAAAGATAAGTACCAATGTGTAAGGTGATAGTTTGAACCAACCAAGGTTTCACTTCTAGAGATGTTGGTTTGTCTATGAAGGGGATTTTAGTACAATAACCTTGTATTAACATGCATGGCAAAGAAGCAAATCATATTCAACTAAATTATTTGGTCTTAAACCTGCCCATATGAATTTTTGAAGCATCCACCAAATTTTCCATGGTGCCTATTTCATCACTCTTGTTCTCAATTAGATTGCTTGAGTGAAATTCCTCTAATTTACATTATTTGATGAAACAAACATGAAATTTGATAGGATTAAATACTTAATATTTAGTATTTACAAAAGTTACTAATTCTTGATAGTATGACAAATTTTAAAAAATGATTTAGCTTTTCTTGATTTACATGCTAAAAATGTTATCTTTTAGTGTTGACTGAACGAAAATATATTCCCCATGAATGAAATTTGGAACCATCCTTTAAAAGGATGCTCAGCTATTTTATAACCAATGCTAGTTAACATGTACAACTTCATATCCGGGCCAAAATGTGGAAAGGGATCTTCAATTAGGGTAACCTCTCAATTGGAATACATGAGTTGCCTATTTATATTATGGTACAAGTTTTTGATTCAAAGAGATGAGTTTTCAAAATTTTATATTGCGATGAAAAGCACAATCACAAGACATGAACCCAATAAAGATTGGGAAAAGTCTAGAAAATAATATTGATTTGGATTCCCCAATAGAAAATTGTCATAGTACTCCACAATTAAAATAAATTCTGAAATAGTGGTTTTCCTAGTTGGTAAAAGTGAGGTTCGTAAAAACAATGGTTGGAGTCAGATGCAAGTATCTTGTAGCATAATAAATGCCCCACTCACAATCTATTAGTGGATACTATTGGTTTAGATTTGTCTCGCTTATCTAGTCACATTGTGGTAAGAGGAGGCTAGTTTAGATTCTCTTTTCGAGACATACATAAAGGGAAAATTTGTCAAAATATGTCAAAGAAGTCATCTCTATCAAACTTCCTTTTCAAAATCTTGGGTCAAGTTTGTTGACTAGATTAGGAAAATATAGTTAAGCTCATTACATCTTGACTGAACTTGACAAGATTTGACTAGGTTTGGCCCAAAATCAAACAAATAAGACATATTTAGAAACAAATTTGGGAACTCTTATTTTAATGTTGGAGAGTAAGAATAAAGTGTAGCACAAAACCCAAATGCCATACATAAAGAATTTACTCCATAGGATAATAGAAAATAGGCTGGGATTTTCTTCCTTTTTTCTAAAGAAGTAAATTCCATTTTATCAAGTGCATAATCAATCATGTTGGGTTCCTTTGTTTCCTATAATATTTTAGTACATGTGGACACATGTTCAAATTAGTATATTTTGTTGTTGGTTATTTTTTTTCTTATCATCATTATTTCCTACCCCCCGCCCCTCTAATCCTATTCTCTATGGGTATGTTTGTTATTCCCCTAGATCTATTATGTAAAGGTAAAGGGGGAATTAAGTATATTTTTGTATTGTGTAGTTCTTTTAGCTCTGAGGTTCTTGTCTTCACACCTCATTGTTGGTTGAAGTACTTGTAGGTGGACATAGTTATCATTTTTGTTATATCCATGTGATTTCATATTTCGATACTCATGTGTTGGTGTGGATTTGGAAGTGTTTGAATGCCTCTTAGATATTTTGTTGGTGTAACAAATATTAGCCAAACTTATGCTTACAATTTTAACATTTGTTTAATGGTTACATTTTAGGATCATTGTTATTGATCATTATATTTTGACATCTTGAATTAATTAATAACAAGAAGAACTCCCAGTTAGTTTTCTAGGCCCCATAGCTAGTGGGATTCAAACATGTAGCTCATTATTCATAATTGCATCATATATACTCGTTTTTTTTTACCTTTTGGCATGCAAATAAGTCTTTGAGGCATATTTTTATATTATCACAACATACTATACATGATTCACATGTGAGAAATAAATCTTTGGTGTAATTGTAGATTTTAGGTTTGATTTTATAGGTCATTTATACATTATAAATGTCTTCAAAGTGTTACTTTTAATTAAGTATTCAACTAAACATATTGAGTATCTTATATGTAACTATTTTTCCCTCCACCCACTTTTCATAACTTTTATAACCATTAGGCAGGGACATGTAGCTTCGATGTTATTTGGCTTGTTTAGTAAAATATTTGCAAAGACTTTACGAATTTTTATAATTTATTGAAAGTTGTAAAATTTAGAATTGATAAGGTTTCAAGAACTAATTTTTTAAAGTCTAATTCTTTAAAGGGTGATAGCTCATTCGAAGAACACTTTCTTTACAAGCAGGAGGTTGGTGGTTCGATTATATCGTGCCCTGATATTGATATGAAATGGCGAAGGTCATTTTTTGGTAACGGAGGCTCTTTTGACCATCACACATGAGTTTATGGTGACATTTTTCAGCCTTCACCAAAATATGGAATGGTGACGGTCAATGAACGCCACCATATATATGCATCATAGTAATGACCATGAATGGTCCATCACAATAAATCATTTTTTTTCATATGAAATGGTGATGGTGAGTATCCGTCATTATAATGATTATTCTTGACGAACCTTGAATGTCACGACAACACCTATACTTTTGGTGATGCCACTTTTGGTGACGTTGAGTTTTTTGGTGACATAGGCTAAGATCCATCACCATTTCTCATAAGAAATGGTGACAGTAACTATCCATCATTATAAATCATTATTGGTGACATACCTTGAATGTCACCACAACATCTATACTTTTGGCACCGCCACCTTTGGTGACGTTCATTTTTTGTTGACAGAGACTCTTTTGACCTTCACCAATGAGGTTATGGTGACATTTTTCAACCCTCACCAATGCCCTCTTTTCTTGTAGTGATGATTCTACTTGAGTGGTTGTCTCCACTCTCTCATCCTCAACTTGTGGGTGTTCCACAACTTCTTGAGTTTCCTCCTTTGGAGCTAAAAAATCCTCTTCTCGTGGGATCTGAAGCTCCCTTTCAAGAGAGTACAAAATGAGTTTGTCTTCGTCAAAATTTACATCCCTTCTCACAATTGTCATTTGGAGGGATGTCAAGTAAAAATGGTATTTGTGGGGAGTTTCCTTGTAACCCAAAAATACCCCCATTATGTTGTCAGCTCTAGCTTTCTCCTTTATTCTTTAGAGACATGGAAGTAAATAGAGTGCAACACATCTGAATTCGTGCCTGAGAAAGCCTCCTCCACTGTAATCATGACCAGAATCTGATGACGAATTTGGTTATGTAAATAGATTGTTGTGTTACATGCCTCAACCATAATTGCAGAGGTATACCTTGATTATGAAACATCTCTCTCAATGGTCCCATAATTCTATGGTTCTTCCTTTCATCCAACCCATTCTGCTGTGTGTTGTGGGGTGTTGTCAACTCTCTTCAAATTTATTCTTTTGAAAAGAATTTTTTAAATTTATTCGACATGTATGCACTTCCATTATCACTCTTTAGATCCTTCACCCTCTTTCTAATTTCTTTCTAAACTAGTGCCTTGAATTCTACAAACTTGAAGAATGTCTCATTACTCTTCCGCATGAAGAAGATCTAATAGTTCCATGAGAAGTCATCAATAGAAATGAAAAATTATTTGTGCCTGGAAGTCGAGGCTATCGAGAAAGGTACATAGACATTAGAGTGGATCCTTTCATGGATTGCATGTGCTTTGTTGTCTTGAACATGGAAAGTGGCTTTTGTGCACTTCCTCAAAGTATATCCTTTGCATACATCTTGTCACTCATGTTCTCCTTTGGAGAGGCATGTTCTTATATTTTGCATGATTTTCAAAGTGTCATGATGCAAATGGATAAGTATTCTCTGCCAAAGTTCATCGACATCACAACTCTACACCTTCTCCACCCTTGTGCTCAATGCAGCAAAATCCTCCACATCTAGCTTGTAGAAGTTCTTCACATGAACCCCGATATGCTTCACCTATATCATGGCTATGTGTCTCATGAATTCCTTTCCTTTGCTGAAGATCACATCATAGCCATGATCTTACAAAACTGCAATAAAGACAAGATTTTGCTTTAGGCCCAAAATGAACATGACATCCTTGAGCCTGAGGGGTGAGCCCGAATCCCTCTGAAACGTGACTATACTAACCTCATTCACACTATGCCTTCAATCACCCCACATATCAAGGTGCCCCTACAAATATTTCTCTTCCAGGTCACTGAAAAATTATCTATTGCCCGTCATGTTGAACGATGCACCTGAGTCCAAGTACCACACGCTCCCCATCACTATGATTTTCATGAATGCAATGAAGGTAAAGTCAATCTTGAATTGTGAAGCCAAGGCTTCACTTGCTACTCCTCCTAAGGTCTTCTTGCTTGTCTTCTTTGTTTGGACACTTCGTGGCATAGTGCCCGAATTCATGACAATGGGAGCATTTAATTTTTGACAAATATGTATTCTTTCCCCCTTGACTGAATTATGGTTTGTATTGGTATTTATTCCCTATTCCTTATTTTCCTTTCCATCCAATGTAAAGTTTTCTTCATCCTCACCCTTGGATGAATTCCCATCTCTCGTATTCTACCTTATTTCCTCCTACACCAAATCAAACCATAAGTGCTCCCAACGCGATAGTTTCTCCCTCCCATTCACTGAATATTGATAGCTATGCTAGCTCCTTGGAAGTCCCATAAGGGCTAAGGTTACGATGTCTTCTTCAGGTACATTAGCACCGACCCTGCCAAGTTCATCATGACACTATGAAAACTTGCTCAAATACTATAGAATTGTGTCATTCTTTTGCATATTAATACTTTGAAGTTTATCCTTGAGCACCAAATTCTTGTGGTCACTACTATTATCAAACAATTATGTCAGTTCTTTCCACATCATGAATAGATTTTATTTTTCTTGGATATTTGAGACAATATGATACTTTACTCCTTCCAAGATGATTCTTCTTGCCTTGGCTATATCTTTCTTCCATTAAGGAAGGCTATGGACATCAAATGTGTTTTTTTGCAACAATGTTTTCATGTATTCTAGAAGCTCATTGTCATCCAATACTTCCTCCATGCACTCCTTCCATGCAACAAAATTAGAGGGGCCTTCCAGAGCATACTCTAGCCTTAGTCCATTGAAGGCCAACTTCAGAGATTTGAAGAAACCCTGTGACACTGATCTTCAAAGTCGAACCTATTAGATACAACTTCGAATTTCCTGCTCTAATCTGAATCCAATTTTGATACCATGTAGAAATTAGGTTGTATATTTGTAACTTCTCATGAATTTTTAATCTAAATCACAAGACACAGATCTACACTACCGCTCAGCAGACATTAATTCACGATTTAGAACCAAACTTTTAGACATGAAAAAAGAAATAATGCACATGCAACAATTATTTTTATATGGGTAAAACAATATACTAAAACACCCAATTCCTCTTACATTAATAAAATGAAATAAATATGTATTACAATTTATTTTCTCAATTGAAGTGCATAAATTATCTCTCTGCTCACTAAAGGCCTCTAACCCATACTTATTCAAATTTTCCTTTGGCTTGAGCTCCTATTTCCTTGCGTTGTTCCTTGAGGAATCATCCCTTATCATATATGAAATTCCCTCAATTGAATTGCACAATTCCTTTAGGCTGATCATTTGACTACATGCAACACCTATACACTCCAAACTAGTCTACAACTAATGTTACACTGCCTTGGAATCTCCACCTCAACTCGGTAACTCGAATTCTATACATGAAGTAGCTATTTTGGGTTGATTTATTAGTTAACTATATGATCACTGAGTTTGACTAAAGTCCCACTGCTTAACTGACCTTCCACTACTTCCTCCAAAAGTTGGAACTAGTTTAACTGAAAACAACCTGAGACAATTGACCTTCATTACTAAAAATTAGCAATCACACATGCTAAACTAGAATCTAACTCCTCCAACTTGAATTTAATGAGTAAAATGAGTGACACAAGACTTGTCACACAAGTTAACATCATCCAAGTTGTCTACTAATGATGGAAATTCAAATATTTCAATTTTTCTCAATTTAATCAAGGCAAGATCAAATTAACAATTTCTTGTTGCATTTTTCAACAATGTGTATATTATGATATTCTTTTAGATAAAAATATGTTTCTAAGTTTATTAATTAATAAAATTATTATGTAATAAATTAGAGTTTGGTAGATTTTATTACATTTAACTTATTGTTATTAATCGAGCCAAAATTTAAATGCTTACACTCATTAATCTACACTACAAAATCTCCGTTGTACTCGCCTCAATATTAGCATAGTTGCATCCTAACTCCTGATCTACCAAGAACTAAGAGGGATCAAATATCTCATGCAAACTTTCATTTGAGTGCAAAATTTGATGAAAGGTTTTCATCTCAAGAGGCTTGATTTCTCTCATCACTTACTAGATCCTTATTTAACATCAATCTATAATACTTTTTAATAATATCATTTCCACCCATTAGAGAGACACTCTAGCACAATATGATAGAGATGTTGTATGGTTGAAATGTTTTAATGTCCCGTTTAACATTTTCACTGCGAAATTAAAATTAAAATAGAATTAAGAAAATAAAATAACATAGAGTAAAAAACTTAAAGTTAATATTATAAATATAATTAACTATAATTAATAATTAAGCCACCCTAGATCCATCTTAGCTTTGGATGTACCAAGAAATGAGATGGACCAAATATATTTAGGTGCAATGCAAACATATTTTACCGTGAAGGAGATTTGATCCCTTTGGAAACTTGACACATGAAAAGTTAAGTATAAGTTTCATATCTCTATATAGAAAACTATTTTAATTTTAATATTATTTAAACTTTGATCTAATCTCTATTGAATATCCATAAAATATTTTTTTAGTAGTAGTAGTGGGGATAGATGATTTAAATATATCTCAAAATTAAAAAAACCTTTTTCGCTAATTAGTTATTTTTTATAAAAAAAAAATTGAAAAAAATATTAAAATATTTTTGATGTGAATAGGTTGTAATTTTTGGGCATGTGATATTCATAGCGATGGTATTGGCCCAGGTACATAAACAAAGCTACCAATAGAAGTTAATATTTTCCAATGGTAATGTGGGAGTTATATATGTGTTATGAATCTTATTATAATATAATTTGTTGTGAGTACAAGTTTTTATGACTTGTTAATTAATTTAAATATGTTATCGAACTCACCATTTTAATTATATGTATATAAATTTGATTTATATTTTAATTTATATTTATATATTCTATGTGATATGTATATTATCATTTGTTTATCGAAAAATGGTTGTAATTTTATTATAAAAATTAAAGAATAAATTGAATTTATCTTATGCGAAACCATCACATAAATATCTATATTTGGTTGTCGTGTGTTTCCTCCAAACTAATAAGAGAAAAAAAAAATGGCAAAAAAATTCTTACAAGACTCAAAGATTAGGTGAAAGGTCAAAGAAACTATCCATTAGAAATTATAAGAAATACAAAAATTATATAATTAAATATTATAATCTCTAAGTAATAAATATATGTTAATTATAATTTAAGTTCAACAACGTTAAGAGTTAAATATGCAATAATTTAAATAACATAATCTTAAATAAACGCATAAGAATCCTAAGAACAATAAATATAAATTTAGGTTATTAATATTAAGGGATAAATATTAAAAATCAATAATATGGGGTAATGATATTATTTAAATGAGTCTAATAAAATGTTAATATGAATAAATTAATATTTAACGTTAAGTGAAAGGAATAAAATGTTTCCCCTGATGCTGATGATTGGACAGTGGTACCAATGGCACCAGAGCAACCCTCGGGACCTACTCTCACTCGATGCACCTCATAACTTCACACTCATGCAAACTAATTGCATTCAATACATAGGTACGTGGGAGGCTCCTACCCTATTTATAATTGCAGGTTGGTCGCAAAGCAAGTTTAGTGTGGAAGCTTGGGAGATGAGTTTCGGTAATCAGGGAGTGTGGGTTTGTATCCATGGTGGCTCCCCAAGGTTTCGACCTTGGATGAGAGGCATTGTGGGGGATCAACGCCCTGTGGTGTCGTATGGGGTTCATTTCTTGCTTTTCCATTGGGAATCAAGGATGCAAACAAACGTAAAGGTGAGATGCCATGAAGCTCTGACCCATCGTTGCTTCGAGCAAAAGGAATTTGTCTCATCGGGCCTTCTTCCTTGCATGTGGGATAAGGAGCATGAGTCTCTCTGTCTCTCTATCTAGCAGCGCTCGGGTGACAATTAGTTGGTTTTGAATGGCCGCTCTCTAGAATTTCTTGGTGTAAAGCTTCCCTAGGGGTGATTGGTGAATCTAATTTGTGCAACTATGGATTGAATTATGTCTGGGGTGTCTGCAATAGAAGAGGTGAAGGCCATTCGGTGTGGAGTGCTACTTATTTGTCTTGTTCTTGTCAAAGGGTGGTGATTTGTGTGTGGGTTCAGGAGATTGAGCCTCCTAGTTCTGTAGGGTGGTTTCCTCAGAACCTTGCCCATCTAGTGGTCCCCATGTGTGAGTTTGTGGGGTCCATGTGGCTATCCTCTAGAATTGTGTGGTGTAAAGTCGACCTCGATGTGACTTGGGTGCACTCTGTTTTCCTTTATGGGTTGAAGTGGGCTTGGGGTGGTTTTGGCAAAGGGGTTACAGGCTACCCGGTGTGGTTAGTGGTTGTTTTATCCCAACCTTGCAGGCGGGTGGTGACGAGTCCGGTGCAACGATCTCCTCAGGGGTGGTTCACCAACCTAGATATCAATTATTGTTATTGTAGGTGTCCTTGTTTTGGAGGATCCTTCCCCTTCTCTCTAGTTAATTTTCCTCTTCTCTCAATGCCACATCAACGGGGATGGCCCCATTCTCGGGGAGGGCAGTAGGAGAGGGAGAGGTGTTCTCGTCCTAGACATAGTGCATCCTCAACCAATTCCAGTAGTTGAGACACTAAGGAAACATAGGTTCTATCTTCAGTTCATTTGCCTGGACAAGCTGTAGCTCCGGTCACTCTGGAATCTCTTGCAGCATAGCTTCGTCAAATCCAAATCAATATGGATATCCTCCAAGATCATAGCTATGAACACAGGAATGAAACTATGACCTATTTTCAATACATCTAGTATCGCTAGAATGAGATATTAGAGTAGCTCAACAGTCTATCATGTCATCATTGCCATACAAATGACCACCTTCACAGTCTCAGAGTGAGGGTGGAGTATATTGACTTCCATATCCATGATCGTGTCAGTTTCTTCTTTCCTCCTCCTGTACTACCTCCTCACCTACCACCCTGATTTGCACATGTCAGTTGTTGTTTTCTTTTTGTTTGTGTGAGTTATGTCTAGGATTGAACACCCTCTAGAAATAATATATGTTAGTTGCCCTTTCTTGTATGTCCCAACCCCACTCTCAAAAAATTTGGTCGTAATGAAAGAGGTGAAGCTGCCATGAATGTCATTGTAAGTTGTATTTTATTAAAAATCTAATGAAAGCATTTTTGATAGACTTAAAAAAAAGAAAGGAATAAATATTTTTTTTTATTAAATATCCACAATATAAATTTCTTATAAATAAATTGTTATTAATAAATAAATAAATAATTAAAAAAATGTTATTTAAATCAACCAAAATTAAAATATTATATAATAATTAAATACTAATAATATACCCTAATAATAATATATAATAATATATGCAGATCTCTATAATAACAATAATAAACAACAACAACAATAACAACAACAACCCTATAAATACAATATATAAGATTAATATATTATTATTATTTAATATAAAAAAATATATAAGATTAATATATTATTATTATTGTTAAATTATAAAATAATAATAATAATAATTCCTAATAAAAAAACAAACAAGGTTTAGGAGGAAGATGAACTAAACAAAAGAGTAAGAACTGAGTTATTGTTGCTCTTCCAAAATGTTTTTCAATTTAATAACTTCTTATTAGGAATTTTGTTAATGTTAATCAATGTAAATATTTACACACAAATATTTACTCTACTACTTATAGATTTTGTTAATTATGAATTTGTTAATAGTAACTTTTTATTTAATTTTTAACAAATATTTACGTCCCCACAACTTAGTTACTGACCTGTAAAGTGTGTCTATGAACAAATAGTTTTACCCTTTTTTTAACTATTATTTAATTAAACTAACATATACATTTTTTTGGAAACCATCATTGACACCACCAAAACATCGTGGCAATATTAATCTTTTCGAAGCAATATCGAATGAAAATTACATTTAAAATGTATTTCATAACCAAAATGTTATATACATATATATATAAACAAATTGATATAGGAATTTATCAATATCATAAAATATTTACAGAAAGATATGAAATTTAATTAACATAATTGTGAATATACATGTGCACGTGTATGCATGAATTCTTGTTATCCTGTTTTTGTTTTAAAAGGAACTCTGCCCTACAATATAGGGAAATGTGTATGTATGATTTTTACTTTACTTTTGTAAAGAGAGAAGTTTTACAACCCATTAACAAAGTTTTAAATGAAAAAATAATAAATTATTCAATTTTATTTATTGTATTATAATTTTTTTTTAATTAATAAAAACTAAAAAATGGTTATATTATATATTTGAATAATTTTTAAATATTATTGATTCAAGTTGATAACCATTGTATTTTAAAATATATAATAATTATATACATATAAAATTTTAATATTTATTTATCTTATATAGAAAAGTGTAGGAATCTACAGGGTAAGTTCCTTAGACAGAACACCAAAGGACACTGCCCACAAACAGATCACAGATCAATACACCAGTATTTTTGACGTGGTTAAAATCCTCAAAGAGGGAAACAGTCCATGGCCTGAGCCAACGCGGCCACTTTAAGCAATTTATTAATAAAGGAATGAAAATTTACATAAACTTCTCTCATTAACAGTTAACCTACAAATGACTCTCCATGCGCTTTAAATAGAAATCATGGACCAATCGGGTGTCAAGCCACGGATCAAGTGTCGGTAATATCGAGGAGAGAATGAACAGTCGGATCACTACATATCGTGGCTGTCGGATTGTAAGTTACAAATGTACATAGTAAAGAAACACACTTTACCTAACTCTATACTAGACCAAGTTATACTTAACTATTTCCTATGTGTCGGAATATCCTAACATCCCCCCTTAAGAACAACTTGGGATAGGATTGAAGGATTTACAAATATGACACAATAGGAGAAGGAAGGAGGCACTAGAGCCTATCCCCCCTTAGTGACAACTTCCTGAACTCCAAGCATATATCGAAGTTTAGTGAACTTCGCCTCTGTGAGAGCCTTTGTGAAGATGTCTGCAACCTGATCATCTGTTGAACAATATTGCACTTCAAGAACATGGTCATGAATGAGCTTTCTGAAGAAGTGCATGTGTAGTTCAATGTGTTTGCTGCGCTGATGCTGAACTGGATCTTTGCAAAGCTGAATGGCACTTTGATTATCACACCAAAGTGTAGTCGGATGCTGCTGTTCAAAGCCAAATTCTGATAGGATCTGACGAAGCCACAAGGCTTACTTACTAGCCTCTACGGCACCACGATACTCTGCTTCTGCTGAAGAAAGAGAAATGGCAGCTTGTTTCTTGCAAGCCCATGTAATAGGTCCTGAACCAAGAGTGAACACATAACTAGCAGTAGACTTCCGATCATCAGGGTCACCAGCCCAATCGGAATCAGTGAAACCAACCAATAGAGGAGATGCTTCGGCACTGTAATGAATTCCAAACTGAACTGTACCTTGACATAACGAAGTATTCTTTTAGCTGCGTTCCAATGACTTTCACGTGACTTTTGCATAAACCGAGCAACAAGGCCAACAACAAAGGAAAGGTCAGGACGAGTATGGGTTAGATACAAAAGTTTTCCTACAAGTTGACGGTATAAGGTAGCATCAACTTCTGGGGAAGTACAAGTGACTGAAAGTTTGACTCTAGACTGAAAGGGAGAAGGAGCTGGTTTACAGTCTTCCATGTGAAAATGGCGTAGAAGATCACAGGCATACTTGGATTGGGAAAGGGAAATACCTTCCTTGGATTGCAAGACTTGAAGACCGAGAAATAATGTAAGTGTCCTAAGTCTATCATTTCAAACTTCTTTTTAAGACTGGACTTCACATGGTTGATAAGGTTGGGATCACTACTAGTGAGGATAAGATCATCAACATAAAGAACAAGAATGATAAGAGACTTGCTCACTTTCTTGGTGTAGACAGTATTGTCAGAATGACACCTAGAAAAGCCAGATTCTAAAAGAAAGTTATCCATTTTGGCATACCAAGCCCGAGGAGCTTGCCTGAGACCATAAAGAGATTTCTTAAGTCGACATACAAGGCTGGAGTCTGTTTGGATGAAGCCAATGGGTTGTTCCATATAGATTTCTTCATGCAAGTCCCCATGCAAGAAGGCAGATTTAACATCCATCTGATGGACTTCCCATTTTAAAGAGGCAGCAAAGGAAAGAACAAGGCGGATAGAGTTCATTTTGGCAACAGGGGAGAAGGTTTCAGTGTAGTCAATGCCTTCAACCTGTGAAAAGCCCTTAGCAACAAGACGAGCTTTATGTTTATCAACTTTCCCATCTGGTCCATACTTGGTTCTGTAAACCCATTTACATCAAACAAGTTTGCGTCCCTTTGGTAGAGGAACAAGATCCCATGTATCATTTGCCAACAATGAATGATATTCTTCATTCATAGCTGCTTCCCAATGTGGATGGCCTGAAGCTTCTGCAAAAGTGTCAGGATCATGATTTACTGAAGCTTGAGCCAGTAAAGAAGAGGCTCTTTCAAACTGAGAACGTGTACGTCGCTGATCTGTAGGATCACCGGCAAGATCACCTGCTGCATCCCGAGTAGTGCGGACCCATCTTGGAAGTGAAGGAGCTGAAGGAGCTGAAGGAGCTGAAGGATGATCCTAAGAAGGTGGTGGAGGATTATCATCCTCACTTTCATCATCTGAAGAAGAAATGTTTTCAAAAGTAGAAGAGATAGGAAGAGGTGGCACATCCGCCGGACTAGGCTCGCAGGCCGATTTATTTTCATCAAATTTTACATCTCTTCTAATGATAACATTTTTGGACTTAAATGGAATAAGTCTATAACCTTTACATCTTCAGAATATCCAACAAAAGTACATTTCTCACTCTTAGGTTCTAAAGCTTTATGCTTTTCATCTGGAATATGGGCCCATGCTTCACTTCCAAAAATACGAAAGTGACTTACATCTGGTTTAATGGAACTCCAAGCTTCTTCTGGAGTGATATTCTTTAGAACCTTAGTAGGAGTGCGATTTATTATATATTTGCACAATTAATTGCTTCGGCCCAAAAACTAAGACTGAGTCCTTTAGATTGCAGCATACAATTAGCCATTTCCTTTAAGGTGCCATTTTTCCTTTCAACTACACCATTTTGTTGTGGAGTGTATGGAACAGTGTGTTGCATTTGAATTCCATTTTCGGTGC
>APFE030227576.1:0-20482 GCA_000404065.3 Pinus taeda
TTGAATAACTATAACCTAAATTTATAAAAAATCCATCAAAAATATCTCAAAAAATCTATATTTTCAGAACAAAATTGTCACGTATTTATACTACTCAATACTCATAAAATCTTACATTGACATTATGGTTATATGGTAATAGATACGCCCCTCAATTTTAATAACATATCATGAGAAATACATGCTCGCATGAAAAGGTGTGAGAGTTATTATTTAATCCATTCATCTTTTATATAAATTGAACCTAAAAAGTAGTAAATAAAGGAAAAAACCAATTTACATAAAGAAAGGGATACCCGTTGATTTCATATAATATGAAGAAAATATTAGAAAAAAACATGATCTTGGTTAATCATGATGCTAGTGAAATGATTAAGATATCGATAAAGAAAACGCCGAATATAGTTGAACATGATAACGAAAGATAAAGAAAACGCCAAATTTAGTTAAACATGATAACGAAAGGTTCACATGACAACTTTTTAAAAAGGCAAATAATAATTTTAGAATGGAAGGTTCACATAAATGCGACAACTTTTGAAAAAGGGAAAATCATAGTGGGAAAGATACAAATCGATTTTAAAATATATATTTTTGTCATTATTATATAAATGTGTTTTAATGGTTTTTTTGGTCTCACTTTGACCGGATGTGTTAGCTAAGAGAATCGGAATATATAAAATATATTTTTATTTAATTATTATTTATCACAAGTTGATTAGTTATACAAATCAAAAAGAGACAAAATGAACAGAGAATCTATAAGCATCATATCACAGAAGTAGTTGAGGAAGAAGCACAGGAGGTGTTACAAATAGGTTAGATCTCTCATGCATGTGAAAAAGCAATATGTTCTACTCGGGCCTCCAAATCGCATAAGCAGTGATTGGTATGATGTTGGGTCCGACGAATGTTATCCAACTGTTCCAGAATTTCATTTTGGTTGAACTGTATGTCATACATGTAAGCTACTAGCTCATTTCTATCTTCATATCTATGCTCACTAAGGATATCCAGGTTGGCATGGACTCCTCGTAGCTACTCAGCTATTGATTCTAGAGTTGTCGGTGTGTCCACATGTCCTAGGGAGCGACTTTGTGCGTGGGCCACCTCCCCCTCACGCTCCACGCTTTTCGAGACTTCTATTGACGAGCTTTGGCTATTGGCCCAGTGCACTGCAAGGCCTTGCTGCCCTCTATCGCGATGAGGCCGACCTCTCTGTCGAGGCATGACTGACTGCACAAAACATTTCCAAACCGAGTTCACGAAACGAACCACGACTATCCCAAAGGAGCTGCCTGTCAAAGCCCTTAAAGACCCAAGGACGCAACAAAGACAAGGGGAAGCACATCCAAAGTCAAGACAAGACCCACATTGATGAGGGTTGGTTGTAATCTAGTCCAACCCCAGGAAAATTACACCACTATCCAAGGAAAGGTCAGACTTAAAATAGCTCGACCACCCCACTCCCCAAGCCAAAACACCTAACACAACGATGCTTAAGTAGGACCAATAAACAATAAATGTATCCCTGAGACAGAAACCAAAAATAGGCGGGACCGAAGAGAGGCTAGATATAAATGTATTTAGATTAACAAGGAACAGAAAAAGAACAACTTCCCAAAACGCCAAGCATTTACCACCCAAGAGCCACTCAACGCAACCCCTCCACAACAGACATAGATGACCCACAAGACGAGCAACAAGGTTAATAACCCACCCACAGTCTCTTCCGCAAGCCCATTTCCACACACCAAGAAGGAAACACAACTACGTCCAAAAGCCAAACACCACAAGAGCAAGAACCACACTTGAAGACCATAAGCAAAGAGAAAGGGTTACCTCTAGCGCACAGGTGGCTAGGTCAAAAGGGTTACCACACCACAGACTAAAGCCAGAGCTCCCACATTATGAACCAAACCCACAATAGAGACTTGAAACTCTACTCAATTTCGCTCCAAGGTCCCAAATGAAACCTTGGGAGCCAAAATCTAGCTGCTACATAACAGGTTACCACTACACTTCACCAGCTGAACCGATTTTCAGGCAAGCACGCATGGCCACCAACACTCAACCTCATCACCCTGCACCCAACACTCATCGCACAAGCCTCATCAACCTTTTTGTTATGCATGCACCCCATTATATCACCTGCTAACTTCTAGATAGTTTGGACAACAAACATCCCATCACATTGATCTTTGATGGTCTTGGAGCTTCCCACCGCCTGCCTTGAGGGGAGAACCTAAAGGCCAATTGGCCACCCATTTGCCCACCCCCATCAAGGGGATTTTAAAATCATTTTAATTTAAAGTGTGGATAAGTAATATATTTTACGAAAGATTTATGAGATGTAGAATAGTTGGTGATAGGTATTTTGTTAAAGTATGTTTGGTATCTTGTTAAGGAATTTTTTTTAAGAAGGTCGTTGGTTTGAAATTTGATGGGTATTAAAGACAATTAGGCAATCTAATAAATCACAAACAAAATATCCAAAAAAATGAAATCAATAAATGATCATTTAAAAATGCGGAGGCACATAAATCAATCACAAAGCTCAAAATTTTTATATAAAATATTATTATTTATTTGTAAATTTATAGATTGATATTATTTATTACAAGAAATACCAATGGCTTTCGAAAGTGATGAAAACTCCTAAATCTAATCTCAACTTTCAGTGAAGTGATGTATTTTATTTTAATTATAACTCATGTGGATAGTCTCTCCCATTACTTCTACATTATTTTTTTAAATGGTGGGAAAATTATTATAACTCATTTGTCAAACCAATAATGTAGACAATTGTCACTAACTAATATTCATGAATGCAAAGTAATTTATCTTAACTTGTTGGTGATTCATAAAGGGGAAAGCTTTCACCCCTATCATATACTATAGGTCATAGGCCATTAACTTATATTTTATCTTAACTTGTTGGTGGTTTATAAAGGAGAAACTTTTCATTCCTGCCATATACTACAAGTCTTGAGCCATTATTTTATGCTTGTCATTGCCATCCTCGTTGATATTATTAAGTTTTAGTTCACTGTAATGTATTGGTTTTTTAAAGTTAAAAATAAGATATGAGATGTTAATATTTTAAGTATAAAATATTAACATTGCAAATCAGAATTAGAATTAGAATTATTTAAAGAGTTTTAAAATTTAAATTTTATATTAAATTAATTATTTTAAAATTTATTTTATAATTACATATAATTACTTGTCTAAAATAAAATTGGAAAAATTATATGTTTTATAACACTCATTGGAAAAACTTGAAAAATGTGTGTAGTTTTTTTAATTGTTTTTAATATTTTTTCATAAAAATGAAATAAAATCAAAAAAACCTAAAAATATTTTATGCTTTATAATTTTAAAATTGAATGCAACACTCGCAATATTTTTTTATCAATATTGATATTATCTCTATGGATGTTAATGTTATGATTTTTTCCAAAAAAAAAAAAAAAAAAAAAAATTTTAGAGACTTTTGGGCACTTTCTCCCATTTTGAAGATGATATTCAATATTGGTGATCAACTATGAGCCCTTGGGAATTGAACCGTAAACTTGCATGGTATGTCAAGTAAATGACAATGTTTTAAGATCGATGGCACCAACTTATTGAGTTAACCTTCGAGAATACATCTAAAGTTATGATTAAACATTTAAAATACAAATATGAATTATTCAATTTCAGCAAAGATAGTTTCATTACTACTTCTAGGATGAGCACTACTCACCATATCCTTTAAGACATTGGTTGAGATATTTAAGGCTTTAGTTAAAAAGAATATGATCAAATTAGTAATATTCACAATATTAAATTTTATATCCGAATAAAGTGTAGATATGTCATGATGGAAAGACAATGAAATCATAAATAATAGAAAGTTGAAATATTAAAAAGATTTGGGTGGTAATGAGAGGAATGGAAAGAGTCAACTATTCAGATCGGATAAATGACCATTGCCTACTTTGAAATGGGGCGAAAGGGAAGTCATTTTGGGATTAGGAATTATTAATATATAGTGGCCAATTAGGATCATTTGTTTCTCAAGATATTATACATTCCTTATTTATGCCCCTCCCTCATAGAAAAAGCACACTAAATCCCCCCGACTTCCCTCCATGAAAGAATGTAAGGGAGAAAAGTGGTATCTGATATATGTTAACCAAACCTTTTGGATGGGTTCACCATGCACTAGTATAGTATAGAAGCAATGCATGGAAATATTTGGTGCACCCTTTGTAGAATAGAGGGGCAACACTTATGTGAATGTGGTTATGCGTAACAACATTTGATCTTATGTGAGGCTATATTGAGTGCCAATAATACTACGACCTCCCTTTATCCATCATCCATGGATGAATGCTTAAAGTGCTAAACTCATAATTGGTGAACTCGTGTTTAAGATTATTTTCTAATATTATGAATTTAAAGAACAAAATTAGCATTACCAATCTAAGGACCAACGCTTGTAACCTTTCTAATGAAATTGATTGTTAAATTAACATGTTTGTTCTTATAAGCTTGGCAGTACCTTTTGATTCATTCATTCATAAAACAAACATGCATGAGATATGCTTGGTGGCCTCAACCTGCCCGAAGGAAACCAGTTCTGTTGGCCACTGGACTGCATTGTATGCCATCCAAAACAATAAATGTTTTAATCTGTCCACCCAAGCTTTATAGGCCTTATAGTCTATAGACCACTTAAACAAAAGAATATAAATGTAAATGTTATCCGACATGTTTAGCAACAAAACCAAATTTATCAAATATAATCATTCCAGCAGTTAGTCATATGACGAATCTATTGGAGCGGGGTCTTTAGCACTTGAACACGACATCTCAATTTGAGCCAAACTCTGCAATTGTTTCTCCAAACACCCTAGCCGGACATTCTGATGGTACAGTTGTATCTACACTGCACGAATTTCCTTCTAGATGTTAGCAAGGCTCGGTTATGGCTTTGGATTCCAACTGTATTAAGCGTGACTATGATTCTCTCGCCATGAAGCATTTCATGAGCCAATAGCGGTGCATCAACTACTTGAAAAGGGTAAGCCGACCTCTGGTATGACCAGGGTTGGGAATCATGTCTGTCCATTCCTCAACTTGGGCCCCATTCTTCATTCCATTCACCCAAGTCATGATCATTTTCTTTATCTGTGTCGGGTACCCGACACTATAAGCATGCTGATTGTTTAGCAAATTTTCTGCATCATATTTCCTGCCTCGTGGCTGCGTTGGCTTGCTCATCGATGGCTACAGTTCCTTCCCTTTTCCTCTTGGTATCCTCTTACTACGGCCTCCACTCCCATTCGCTCAACTCCTTGACGTAGCCTTCACCATGTTGGTGTTTTTGTTTGCAAGACCACCCACGAACTACGAGATTGATCTTCCCTACACCGAAGGTAAGACCCACTGTGTAGGAGCTGGAGGGAGAGGCAGTTTAGGCACACCGGGAGATTGTATGCAGATAAACATACCATTAAATGTAGTTTCCCAATGAAATAATGCCAGTGAAGTTACCAACCTTCGCTTATTTCCTTCCTCTGCCCAACATGCAATCCTTTACTTTTTCCTAGAACAAAGACCATGAATTTCATCGAGTACTGCCATTAATACCACATCCAACCCATTATAATCTAAGACCTCTACTTTTCCAGAGAGGCCATAATCAGTGCCCTCCACCATTAATCTTCCTCGAGCTGAGCTTGACAGTGAAATCTAAAGAGAACAGACTCCCCAAGCAAGTTTCAGATTTAACAATTTCATGACTACCCAAAATTTCTGATACATTCCCATTCTAGCAAGCAGCATGCCATAGAAAATTGAAATTGACATAAAAAACTCAAAGAATTCGTTATTATCTAACATCACAACAGTCCAATGTAGCATCCATTCACAATAAAAATTCGGAATCGAAGCCCTCACTTCATAGATAAGGTAGGCCTCAGAAACATACCAGATGCCTATCATGAGATCGTCTCTGCAGTTACCCTTTGCAATTGCTTGCACCCTCTTTACTAGCACCTCGGACGGGTAAACTATACTACTCTGGTTCCTAGAATACCAAATGAGGTACCTTACTACCGTTGGCATGCATATAACCATGCTCACCACCTGGAACCTTACCTTGCCACCACTCAAGTCTTGAACTGTCACGAGGATACTAACCTACCAGTCTTTGATTACAGGCAACGTGTGTGGGCTTAGGGAGGGTCGCCCACACGCCCCAAATCTGAACTCATTAATCATTACCTCGATCCCGAGGTGAACCACCAACTGTTTCGCAACCCGATCGGGGATATTGTTAAATTAACCTATTAAACACATTAAGATTGTCAAATTTGTAAGATTTGTGATACAAAAGAAGCTGAGGATTAATATTATTTCCTTTTTAAATTTTCATACTCTTAGTAATAAAGGACATAACTCTACCCAATTTTAATATTTAATCATTGATACCTAATTAGGTATAGTACCACAATCATATTGGTACTTTAAAGTGAACTTTTAATTTAAAGTGTGGATAAGTAATAAATTTTATGAAATATTTATGAGATTTAGATTTATGAGATGTAGAATAGTTGGTGATAGGGTATTATGTTAAAGTAAGTTTAGTATTTAGTTAATGTATTTTTTAATAAGAAGGTTGTTGGTTTGAAATTCCATGGGCATAAAAAATTTTATCCAATCTTACAAATCATAGACAAACTATAAAAAAAAAAAATGAAATTAAGAATTGTCGACACACATAAATCAATCGCAAAGCACAAAAATTTTGAATGAAGTATTCTTATTTATTTGTAAATTTATAGATTGTTATTATTTAGTACAAAAAAATCTTAATGGCTTTCGAAAGTAATGAAAATTTATAAATCTAATCTCAAATTTCAGTGAAGTGACATATTCTTTTAAATTATATCTCATATGGTTAGTCTCCATTACTTCTCCATTATTATTTTTTAATGATGGGAAATTTAATATAACTCAATTGTCGAACCAATAATGTAGACAAATGTTGTTGACTAATATCCATGAATGCAGCCTAATTCATCTTAACTTGTTGGTGGTTCATAAGGAGCAAGTTTTCACTCCTACCATATATTATAGGTCTTGTGCCATTAGTCGTCGGTGTCGTCCTCGTAGAAAATATTACTACATTTTAGTTTGTTGTAATTTATTGGATTTTAAAAATTAAATATAAGATAATAAAGGTTAATACTTTAAATATAAAATATTAATATTGTTAAACAAAATTATTTAAAAGTGTTAAATTTGGCTTTTATATTATATTAATAATAATTTTAGTTATTTTTAAATTATAAATTTGGTAAATATTAATAGTCCTAATAACAATAATTTGAAATAATTAAAAATGTGTATGTGTAGTTATTTTTTAATTGTTTTTAATACCATTAATAAAAATTAAATGAAATTGAAAAAATCTAAAAATACTTCATAGTTTATAATTTTAAAATTGAATACAACTCTCCTTCTAATATTTTTTTATCAATATTGTTATTACTTCTATGGATGTTAATGTAATGATTTCTTATTCTCAAAAAATAATTTTTTGAGAGACTTTTGAGCACTTCCCCCATTTTGAAGATGGTACTCAATATTGGTGAGTAACTATGACCCCTTGGGAATTGAACCAGACATACATAATATGTTAAATAGTTGACAATGTTTTAAGAACAATGGAACCAACTTATTGAGCTAACCTTCAATAATACATCTAAAGTTATGATTAAACATTTAAAATACTAATATAAATTATTCAAGGTAAGCAAAGTTAGTTTTATTACGACTTTTAGTATGAGCACTACTCACCATATTCTTTAAGACATTGGTTGAGATAGTTAAGGCTTGAGTTAACAAGAAGATAATAAAATTTGTAATATTCACGATATTAAATTTTATATCTGAATAAAATGTAGAGAAGCCATGGATGGAAAATCAAATCATTACTATTAGAAAGTTGAAATATTTTAAAGATTTTATAAATCCTAATCTAGGTGGGAATGAGAGGAATGGAAAGAGTCAACTATTGAGATCAAATCAATGGCCATTTCCCACATTGAAAGGGGGCGAAAGGGAAGCCTTTTTTGGGTTAGGGGTTAGCAATATATAGTGGCTAATTAGGATCATTTGCTTCTAAATATATTATACATTCCTTATTTATGTCACTCCCTCATATAAAAAGCACATTAAATCCCCCTTTCAAGGGTAACTTCCCTCCATGAAAGAATGTAAGGGAGAAAAGTGGTATCCGATATATGTTAACCAAACCTTTCGGATGGGATCATTATGCATTGATATAGTCTGGAAGCAATGCATGGAAATATTTGGTGCAACATTTGTAGAATAGAGGGGCATCATCGATGTGAATGTGGTTATGCATAACAACATTTGATCTTATGTGACGCCATACTGAGTGCCAAGAATACTACAACCTCCCTTTATCTGACATCCATGGATGAATGCTTAAAGTGCTAAACTAATAATTGGCGAACTCATGTTTAAGATAATTTTCCAATATTATGAATTTAAAGAACAAAATCAGCATTACCAATCTTAGAACCAATGATTGTGACTTTTCCAATGAAATTGATTGTTAAATTAACTTGTTAAACACATTAGGATTAATGAAGTTGTAAAATTTGTGATACAAAAGAAGTTGAGGATTAACAATATTTCCTTTTTAAAGTTCCATACTCTTAATAACAAAGGACATACCTCTACCCAATTTTAATATTTAACCATTGGGACCTCATTACTTATAATACCACAACCACCTTGGTACTTTCATTTCTATTATGTTCAAATATAGAAATGACTTCATGTAGAAAATTTACTATGTTTCCCTTGATTTATCCAATAAACCTTCTTTGTACAACCTTAGTAGCCTAATAATTAAGAATGTGTGTCTCTTTCTTAGAAGAAATGGGTCAAATATGAAAACGGGTATGGTATGTACACCTTCATAAACTAAGTAGTGAAATTGATGTGTGGAGGTGAGTCTTTGCCCCACAAACAAAGAGGTCTCATAAATCAATGTGTTCTCAATTAAGTCATGACTTTTAAATTTGACTATATTACTATTATTTTATTGATCTTAGGTAAAGTGAAAATGTGTTTGGGGAATTAAGGGAGAGGTGGATGGGGCATCTGAATTGTAGTCGCCCCCACCCCTAGTTTGTTCCTTTCTTTCGCTTGATGCCACAACGTTTTCTCTTGTTGGAGTTGGAGCCAATGCTAGTTTGTGGATGCTTCTTTTGTGGAATGTGGGATCTGTGTGTGTCATCAGGGTTCCTTTTATGCTTTTGTAGGTGCCTTATATGCTACAATGTCTTCTACTCATGATTCCTTGTGTTGCCGCCCAATTTATCTTGTTATTGTCATCTTTGGCTTCATGTTGGCATGTCTAGGGTTGTTGGCTTTGTGGATGCCATTGATTTCTTTGGGCCTTGTAGACCAGGTTTTTTTTCTTTGTTACCTGAATCGGGGCTTCCTTTATGTGGATTTTACGGTAGTTTGTGCCCTTTTTTTAGATTTGCCTTATGTGGGCTATCTCTTCCCTGGTTTGTATTATTTCTTTTACAGGAATTTTGTGACCTGTTATGTAATGTCGGTTGTCCGTCATTTGGCTTGTATGTGGGATCCTTGGTGTTTTCGTTTCTATATGAAATTTTTTGCATATTTTCGTGCCTTTCACGTTGGCCCTTCTTGGTTTCTTCAGATGACAGAAGCCATATTATCAGTTTGTATCTTCTAGAATGTGTTTAACGCATATGAAAAATGTAATTTTTCTTATCTAATGAATAAAATTACATGTAATTTTCCATGGAAAAATTATTGATCTTATATATTGTAAGCACTATCACCACTATCATATTATAATTTCATAGTCTAAATGTGCTACTAACAGACCCTTTTTAGGCTGCTTAAAATAATAGGAAAAGAAACATACATTTTTGGCTTGAATCCTATAAGAATCATTTTGGTTTGTGGAATAACATATATCAAAATTTAACATATCATAATACAATTACAATGTGGGGTGGAAGGAGGCATGGGGTTATTCATAACCCTGAAGGAAAAATTGTAATTGGGTAATCATTGGGATTGGAGCGTATGCCCAATAATTTGGTTTAGATGCATGGAATACTACAAGGTCTACTCTTGGCTAAAGTTATGAATGCTTTCGATATTTCCATTCTTGGGGATTCACTTCTAATCATCCAATTTATTCGAGATAAAACATGGCCTAAGGATAAACATTTAAAGCTCCCACTCCAAAGAATATCAAGGATTCTAGAGTATTTTTCTCATAAATCCTTTTATCACGTTCTTCAAAACTAGAAAAAAGATGCAAATCTTTAAGCCAACAAGGCATGCCTTCTCAAAGTTGGACAAATTGATGTCAATTATGTTTAGGGGTAGAGGAAATCACCTTGACACCCCCCACCCTTTAATTTCTCCCTAGCATTAGTAACCCCATGCTAATGGATTTCTTTCGTAAGCCCCAACATCATACAAAGTTAGTTAACATTCAAAAAAAAAAATATTTATTGTGGATACAATAGGCATGTCATTGTGGTAGCTCTTGTCATAAAGTTGAATGCAAACATTTATGTGTCATCCTTCCTGCAGACTCAAGGTACTTTAGGAGAGTGGATATCTAACCTCAGCATTTGCCCTCCATCTTTTTTGGTTATTACTTATAGTGTTATGGAAATTATATTCATATGTGGTGCTATTAAAACCAATTTGTGTGAGTAAATTCAATTCAGGGTATAATTCAATGGATTTCATGTGCCCCCAAGTTGATGGTTTGCACCATCCTGGTTTTTCCTCTATATGCATCATCTAGTGGTTTCAAGAATTGGTAAGTTCTTTTCATTGCTTTGTGAAGCTTTCTTTGGGGTTAGTTTTACATATTTCCTTGTTGTGTTGCTATATTGGAAAATGTACTTGTGTTTTCAGAGTGGTTTGTTGTCCTGGTCTGTTTGAATAACCTTTTTGTCCTTTGCTAATTTGGTACATTTCTCATCAACGAGCCTCGATTTCTAATTGGAAATGCTTATGGTATGGTCTAGAATTGTACTATCATTTTCCTTGCTCCATTGTTTTCAACAATTTTCTCATGGAATTGAGGGACTTCCTTGCTACTTGAAAATTCTCTCTCTATCTTGTCTTGCTTAATTTCCCTTCCCCTACTGTTGTTGGGAACCTCTGAGTGGGTGCCCTTTGTTTGGTATACCATGGAATTATTTGTCCCCTCAGTTCTATCTCCATGTAGTCCATTATCCTTTGTTAATTCATGCTTAGAGATATCTTTAGTCTACTAGAATTTGATCTTTGTCCATTCTGCCAACCCAAAATGAATCCCAGCAATTGTGTATCCTCTACTTGTAATTGGCCCCATTGTCACAATAGAAGTCATCATTAGGAGACTCTATAAATGGACATTCTCGAGACCAACATGAAACTCCAATACCTATGGAAAATCATTGCTCAACTATTGAAGGAAATTCAGGAATTAAAGTGCAAATTGGTCATCTAAGATGACAAGTTGGATGCTCTCCATCAGTATATTGAAGTTTTGCAAGAACATTTCACAGTCAAGCGCTACTAGACCTCATATTCTAGTTTCAATAGCAGTTATGCAGGAATCCCCCTTCCTGATCTTAATCAAGTTCCAAATGAGGACATTTACCTTGTTTCTTAATGGTTTCTTTATGTAAATTTTGTTTCTTTTTTGGGTTGATTCTACAAGATGTGTTCCTATCAGCATTCAATCATTACAATCTTCTTCTGTATCTTTTTTATCTATCTATACTCCCCTCCTCACTGGATAAGTCTATAAAAGTGCACATGTAACACACTTCTTGGGTATTTTCCACGACCAAGCATGGATTTTATATATAAATTACTCATTTCTATGAAAGAAAAAATCAATTTCCATTGAGGGTATTCATTTCAATATGTATCTTATGTAACATATAAGAAAAGAAAAAAAACTTGTTATTATTATTAACGTATGGGTTTCATGCTCATTATTGATGGTCTTTTATCTAAAAGCATGTTCTTCATGCTTCTAGGGTTTTTTAGGTCTTAGGATTTATTGTCTTCAGTCAAAGGAGTCAACATCATGTTTAGAAGGCCCTTCCGAAAAAAACCAAAAATTGTAAAAAGAACTGTTTTTGGGTTAAGAAATTCTTGGAAGCTCCAAAGTACAAATCGCCCCTAGGAACATCAAGTCAGCCTAAAGGAGGGAATTCAGCCCCTTGAGAAGGCTATATAAAGGAGAAGTTTGACCTCATTTGAGACACACTCACTCATAAGCTTGATATTACAAGAAAGAGTTTGGTCTGTCACGAGGAAACAAGAAGAAGAAGCGTGAAAATTAAGGAGAAGTTGGATGGTGAAATATCTTATTTTTTGGGCTATATCTCTCTCACATGTGTGAAATTATAGTTTATGGGTTGTAGGAAGAGGCCAAAGTTGCAGGAGGAAAAAGTGCAGTAACTTGTAGCTGGAAGAGAGAATGCTCTGTCCAAACCTCGTTGACCTTGGAAAGAGTTGTTTTACTCTAGGAAGGTCTCATGAGGAGGTTGGATCAGGGTTTTTGAGTAAGTTGCAAGGCCAAAATTTCAGGTTCAAAGTTGCAAGACGAGTTGCAGTATCGAAGCTGACAGGTCGAAGTTGCAATGCCTAGTAGTTTGGTGCGGAATCAAGGAACGACTTGAGGAAGGGCTGACTTGGTATTAGGAGAAGGATTGTTCTAAGGTTTGGGTCTTTTTATCTCATTTGAAGCAGATTCTAAGAAGAGAAGAGTTTCTGGGTTTTCCCCTTGGAGGGGTTTTACCCCAACTGAGAGCCCAATATTTGTTATGTTCTTAATATTTGTTTGATGAAAGATCTAACTAAAAGAACACAATAAAGCTAATAAGTTCACAAGAAAATATTAAGGTTAAGGAAAATAAGATTAATAAGCTACCCCTATCCATTTTCCAACATGGTATCAGAGCAAAGGTGAGCAAGGAAGGCAATTGTAAGGACATTAGAAGGACTAATGAAGGAAAATTACCTATCAAGAAGAAGGGAGAATGAAACTCTCTAGAATGGACTAAAGAAGAAGACATCAAGAAAGATTGAAGACTCAATGGTAGAATACCTAGAAGGAATATTTTTACAATAAAGGAGATCAAATCTACATCAAGGTTGTATCAAAGGAAGATATAAGAGGAAGACTTCAAGAAGATTCTTGATCTCTTCCAAAAAGAATATCTATTTGGAAGACATCTTTATAGGAAGCATCAAGGGACTTTGAAACTTGTTATTAATGACACTTCAAAGAATCTTGAAGGCATCAAAGAAGTTTGAAGACATAATCAAGTAAGTAACATATTAGTATATCATGCATGAATCTTCAAGTCATATGTGTTCTTTATGTAAGGAGAGAAACAAACTCATTAGGGAATCAAACTGTCTAGCATGGAAGAAAATAATTGACATGACACTGACAGAACAATAAGTAATGGAATATGTTACTAGGGAAATTACTGAACCTGAGAAAGATAAGACTCAAGAACTATCAAAACACAAGAAAGGGAAAGTAAGGGCACATAGGAACTTAGTGGAATCCATTAAGGATTCTCTTGTTCCATTTGTTGCAAATTTGAAGACTTCCAAGGCCATGTATGACAAGCTAGTGAATTTGTATCCGGTAAATACAATAGAACAAATGATGTCATTGAGGAACAAGTTGCAGAAAATTAAGAAATCAAAATATGAGGATGTGGCATCCTTTCTCACGAGATTCTCTCAACTAAGAGACCATCTGCAAGGACTTGGGGAACCAATCACTGATTTTGAAGAATCTATGTATTAAATGCATGGCCACTAGAATGGAGAAACTTTGCAACAAGCATATACTCCAAGAAGGATTTGACTCCCTTTAATGATTTGTGGGCGCAATGCATATTGGAAGAATCAAGGATCAAATTCAAGGATGATATTGGATCTGATGAACAATCTGAAGCCTTTCTACCCTGATTCAAGAATCTAAAGAAGGGAAAGTTTGGTAAGTCCAAGAAGAAAGACATGTCCAAAGTGCAATGATTTGGATGCAATGAATTTGGACAATTTAAGAGGGATTGTCCAAACAAGTAGAACAACGAGAGAAAGGAAAGGAGTGAAGCTCATGTTGCCGATGCAGTGGGAGAACTTGAGAAGAAGGAAAATAAGGAAGAAGTGAAGGATATTTACTACTAAAGAAGGTTCACTCACTGTTAAGTGCTTCATGAAGAGTAATCTTTCTTTTAGGATAAGTATGTTTTGCATAGCATCATAGAAAGAAGCATATAATAGTATCATATCTAGAATTTACATGATTAAGTTTCTTTGTAGAGATCATCTAGATAGATGGATAGATGGACCATTTTTTCTTAATATGCATATGTATATCATCTAGCATTATGTTAGAGGTAGTCATCTTGCTTATCATCATGATCCTAGAAGAACCATAATTATGAAAGGTTATTAGGAAAAGCACTATGACAAAGTTAGTATGCATTCCATGTAATGTGGAGTCAATACTGGTAAAGGGATGGAAGAATGAAATGGGCCAGGATGTAATCTATTTGTGAGATATATATAGCTAGATGATCGAATGAAAGCATAGGAATACATGTTGGCTATAAAAATTTGGATAAGATTCATATGGAATCTTGTGGAAAGAAATTTGGTCATAAAACATGCTTAGGTTTATGGGGATATGATGTTTGAAAAATAGGATTTGACTTACTTAAGGATGTATAAAGAATTTAAGACTTTCTCTAGAATATATATAATAAAGATTAACATCTAGTATAATCTCTAGAAGAAAAGTGGTAACTTGGTAATCAAGTTTCATCCTTGGGCACTCTAATGCATGAAGGAATATTTGAGTGGAGATGGACCATGAGGATTTTGATGGAAAGAGAAGGTCATCATAATCAGCTAAGTATGATTTTAATTATTGTTGGTTAGTTGGTTAACATATTATTTTGCTACCTAGAAGATGTTGCAAGAATATATGATAACAATTGTGGAAAGTTAAACTATATGGATGAAGAATATTAAGGGAAGCTAGATATTTGATACCTAGAAAATATGAAGTCGAGATATGGACATCTTAGGATTAAAAGGTAGCAATGCGAGACGATAACTTGGAGGCCAAAGGAAGATCACTTTCAAGAAGAAGTTACGATCAACTTGATGTTTGATGAGGATCAATGTAATTCATTCATATCAAAGAAGAAAGGGGTGAGCAAAAATATTGGCTTGGACCCTTTCACAAGATCAAAGAGAGAAGGTGTCTCCATGATACCTTGAATGAAAGAAAGAAAGTTTGATGATGCATAGGAAAGATGGATTCAGGAAGCTATGAAGAACTGGTAGCTAATACTCTAATGAAGACAAGTTGTAAGGCTTGGGATGGTGACTTCCCAAATAGAAAGGAAGTCTATATCTCCTTTGATTTTGGGAGGGAGTAAAGGAGTATCCTTATATAGGAGCATGATTCTATTATCAATATTAAAGGAGAATAGGGATGTCCTCTCTGGTTGAGAAGGAGTGATGTTTGAAATCCCATGTTTATTCTTGTCTTCATGTGAGGAAGAGAGAATGACAAAGTATTGGATAAGAATATGTGCTTTCCTTGAGGATAAAACATCCAAGAAAGGAAAGGTATCGACACTCTTTGAGGATGTGACAGGTATCCAAGAGAAGAGTGGTCGAAGAGGACCGATATTCTTTGAGGACTCAGGGTTGGAGATCCAAGATAAGAATATTCCTAAAAGGACATGCCTTGCATACATTTGGATGGGGTATTGTTGTAGCCTCAAAATTCTGCTGCCAAAACATGGGGGATAACAACTCGGTCCAGACCTTAAGACAACTCCTTTTCCATTTAAAGTGGTGGCTCTAACTGGGGATAATGGGACCAGTTTCCCAATGTGGGTTTAATATGAGAGTGGGTGGTTTATGAATTCCTTGCAATAGAATAATGATAATCTAAGCAATCTATTCTAAAATGCAATTCCTATAACTAACTTATTCTAATATAAACCCGGGTGTTCTTATGTGATATGCGATCTACAAGGATATCTATTTATCATGTGATAATAAATATTGAACACAACTAAACACAGATGATAACATAAAAGATAATTCCTTTGACTAAATAGTTAGTCAAAGGAATTTATAAAATATATTGCATACATGATGAGTTATATATGAAAATTACAACTTCAGCGAGGCATCATACAAAAGTGCAATTAACGCTTAACAGAAATAACAAATCTCACATATAATCCATGAAAGTAAAGTTTTGCCACCAATGAAATGTAAACAGAATCAATCATACATGATAATAGTACCATATGTGTGAAGTCCTACTCATTTGACAAATGACATAGACCAACTTCTTTCTTCAAACCAAATTGTCTCCCAAGAATACAAAAGTGCATTAACAAAGGAAAGTAGTCTGATATCTAAAAGAAATGATCATGTTCCATTATTTCACCAAAGCGTTCACAAACTTACAATAGTTAATTCTTTGCAAATGTTTTTGACAAAATTCTAGACCCCTCTCTAAATGCATGAGAAGGGTATAGATACTATTCTAACTAAAAGTGCAAAAATAGATTATACAAAATTTGAGGAGGTTTTAAACAACCTTCATTCTAACTAGGTAACTAAATCCAAAAATACACAGAGCCTAAATAAAAGAAACTAAGAGGATGACTTGCTATCTGCCAGCTTGTCCTTTAAGTCGCAAATATCGGTCATCGGTTGAATTTGAGGAGGTGCGCCGAAATGAGTCGTGAGTTGTCTGGCGAAGATCGCATTGGTGAGTGGTGGAAACATCCTTTGAGTTGTGAGAAGGGAACAATTGAGAGTCATAATTTGGCTATGTGTCTTAACCAGATACTGCCAATATGACTCCAAGTTGGTCGTAGTCAGTTTCGCAATTTCCTGTCTCTGAATCCCCGCCTTCTCTTGCCAGTCTTTATATAGAGCAGTTAAATCAAACATTTCTTTCGTATTGCCTTCCTTGATGAGATTGGTGGTGAACAAGATGTGGTTCACTGCTTTGACGATGTTCTTTGATACTCCTGTTTCCCTTGCGACTGCTAGTTCAACCTGTTTGATTATGGCATCCCAATTTGTAAAGAGAATGTCCTTATGAGTTTCTTCAATCTCAGGTAGTTTGGCCTTCTTTCCTTCTTCTATTCCCTGCTACTCAATGAAATCTGAGATTATGGTGTTTAAATCATTAAACTCCATTCTCTGGTCAATTTCCTTGCCTGTTAGATGGTCACTAGTAATCAAATAGGGTGTAATATGTGACATATTTTGGTTGAAATACTCTTGTTGTCTCACGAGAAGGGAATTTAATTCCAAGGCCTCTTTGATGAACTCCTCAGTAGTGGGAACATCCTTGTATCTTTCCAAGGATTGTTGCATTTTCTAGAGTTGCATGTTTTTGGCTGATATATCGATGTCATGGTTAATTTTCAATACCTCCATGTCTTGTTGCAATTGCTTTAGTTGCTCCACTGCCTGTTTGTTTGTGCTTGCTTTCTCTGCCTCGAGTTCTTGTTCGAGCTATACAATTCTCTCTTCTTTCTCCCTTAATAGAGTAGAGACCTCATTACCCTTGTCCATAGTGGCTGATGCATATGCTCCTATGAATTGTGATAATCTAGTCAAGTTCTCGGCTAGACTAAAAGGAATGTCCTTCCGGACCACGTCCATGGGCTCATTCCCAGGTGGGAATTTAGGTGCATCTACCCTTCTCCTTTTCCTTTGCCTTCCAACTACAACCTTGTGGAGAGGGCTATAGAAAAAATCAAGTGGAGTTATTTTAGTCACTCTGAGAACAATCTCCGATGTGGGTAGATTAGGGATGATTTCAGTATGCTGAGATGTTGTTGCTTGTTACTCCATCAGTGTAGATTGTTTTTTGGTGGACTTGGGCTCTGTATCTTTTTGAAATGGGGAGGGGTTTTAAATTCCTCTGTTTCTTGGGCGTTTGAGGCTTTGGTAATGCCTTCCAATTTCTGATTAAACTGATCCCACTCCTGCTCGAAGCTACCACCTTTGGTTTTTGAATTGATTTATGTAGTTGGGGTACTCGTCACTTACTTCTCAGCTGACTTTTTGCTGGACTCGACTGTGTTGTCAGCATCTTGGGACTTCCCTATGTCTGGTGTCTTCTCAGCATTTACCTGAGAGTCTATTTGAGAGCTAGGGCATCCACTATTAATAGTGACACTTGGAGTAGTCTTATCCTCAGGTTTCAATAGATGCATTGGGATCACCTGAAGCCTCTCCTCTTTGAATTCCTGAAATCTTTGAAAATATTTAGGTTTCAGATTTTCTTTTGCCCATTCGAACGCTTGTTCGAAGGATACGGCTGACTGTAACAAATCCTCAAAATAATTATCATCATGATTGCTTGAGCTTAACTCCAGTAGTGACATTGTATGCCACTTTATTTGGATCAAATTGCCTCTTAGGCAATGTATGAAGCCTGAGGGCTTCCATATGTGCTGATTCCTTAGTGGCATGAACAAAATTGGCTAAAGCAAAAGAACCGCATTTGACACGGAAAATGGGCCATAATGACTTCTTGCCATCCTTTAGAACTTTAGTCAAGTCCCTTCCCACAGTTTGGTAGGCAATCTCTCTCACTAATAACTTATCAAAAACATATAAAGGAAGGACATGTGGATTAGCCGTGCTACCAAAAACCCTAATATAGGTGAACCATTCTTCAATAAAATATTTGCAACAGTAAGAAATTCTGTTGTAGCTTCTTGGGAGAACCTAGGGGATTTTTTATTGAAAATCATTTGATGTAGGGGGAACACAACAGCATGGAATATCTTATAGAAGTGGGGTATGTAATGTGACTCCCATATTTGTTTATGACTGAGATGGATTGGGTAAGGATCTTGTAAGGTGCATTTCCAACCCATGGTTGGAAATGTTGTGCAAAAACAGATAACATCCATAATATAAGCACAAAAACAAAAGGGAGGAAGGTTATCTGAGAAGGAGGCTTTCTTCTGTCAATATTCGGTAATGGTGGTGGCTAAGTTGTCGAATAGGATGGAATGCAAATTTATGATATGGGAATTAACACAGGAATCAATAAGAGGAATCCATTTAATTGAAAACTTAGTATTATTAGGTAGCCCATACAATCTACATAACATGGCTGTTGCATAGTTTTAGGGGTTCACCAAAGAATCCATAGCATACATACCCGATTTTTCATAATTGAATTTGTTGTCGAACACCCTCAACCTTGAATTAGCTTGAAGGGGTATGAATTCTTCTTTGCGGAGTTAGCCACAAATGTACCGTGGTAGATATCTTGGGGATCAGGTATGTGGTACATTTTCTTCAGATCCTCTGCTCTAAATGACCCAATGAGCTCCATCTTTGCATTCTTGAACTACCTATCTTCGATTATAAGGTTTTCAATCACCCACCTGATCATATCTGTATAAGGGAGGATTTTAGCCCTTGTTCCTATCCTATGAAGGAATGAACATGAAGCATCTTTACATTGGAGTTCTGAAGGCCTTTTGGAATCAGTTGTTGCTCTCGTAACAATGATTTTAGGATGCTCATCCTCCAGCCTATTGTAGATTACTTCCCAAGTTGTTGCACCTTTGATAACGTCACAAATTGTATCAGCAAAGATAGGAGCCATCTCTGTAAACTCAGCTTCAACAATGGTCTGTTTGCTTTGTTTCTGCATCACCTTTCTAAGGGAAATGTCTTTTGTCGCTTTCTTGAGATAGACAAGATATATCAGCGCAGAAGATATCTATAAATTAAGATTGCAAACTTCTGTGAAATGACTTTGGATCGTGAGAAAGGTTTTAATGAGATACTCAATTGTAACTACCCATAACCAAGAAAATTATTATCCTTCCTCGGGCCGCTAAATATTTAATAACCTATCAACTCGTTTGTTTTACATTTAAAATGTAATTATTCCACATATTTTTCCAAATTTAATCGCGCATCGCGGTCTTAGAAAGGATACAGTATAGCGTTACCGGATATTTTAATCGAAATGCGATTGCGAGATCGCAATATCGCATTTCACAAATCTTTTGTGGTTGTTCTAATGGCATGGTAAAGTTTTTGTGAACCATGCGAAGTGCGAAATGCGATTTTCGAAATGACCAGGTGATGCTATTGCAGCGGGAGGCCTTATCGCATATCGCACTTTTGTAATGACTTTTAACATGGTCATGCGGAAAAGTTGCGAAATGTGGTTTGCGATATGGATTTCATCCTTAGTTAGTTTTGCAAGGTTTTGCTAGGAATTTTCTTAGAGTTAGGGCTTTATTATCCTAAGAATAAAAATTTAAAAGGGTCCCCA